>JAOPHQ010002085.1:2500-55000 GCA_030340625.1 Merluccius polli
CTGGGGACCCATCCAAGATGGCGGCCGCGCTGATACGTCAGCTCCAACAGGCAGCGTCAGTCTATGAGGCGTCTACGTATATTATGTCTATGGTCAGGGAGTCCGACCCCCCCCCCCCATCCGAGGGGTCCTTGGTTCGATCCGCAATCTAGCTTCAGGCAACGACTAAACAAGCAACAATTGCTCATTCCAGCGTTATTAAAGCAAGCCTCTGCCCCCCCACCCCACCCCCACCCACCACAAAAAAAAGGAATCGGTTGTGTCACACATATTAACTTTAATTAGCACTGTAACCCAATAAAATCAGATCTTTTTCAGCGAGAATATTTACTATAGCCATGTATAATTTCTTTGCAAAAAAAATGTAGTCATTTTTCTATTGATTAACAATACCGACACCTATGAACAACATCGTTTTCCAGTAGAGTAGCTTTTTTTTTTTTTTCTCTCAGTGTGAAAGCACTGGCTATGTACATTCTTGTTCTTAGTATATGCAACGCACTCGTACAAACTACTGTTGGAGCACACACACGCCAGAGACGGCAAAACACGCAGGTTCGTCCTTCTCTAAAGGGGGAGTGTCGAGACTCGACAAGGCCTCTCTTGCACAATATGTAAACGATAGTATATCAGAGGTAAACCATGTATTTAACTCAAATAACGCAAACAGAGAGCTCTCGATCTGAGTTCAGGTCAGGATTAAAGATTGTTTTGTTGTTTTGTTGGTTGTAGTTTTTCGTTCTTCTTCTTTTGTTCTGATTCGCCCCCCTGCTGTTTTTTTTTTTTACTTCCGCAGGTCGCCGAAGTTCAGACAGATGAGCGGTCCACTTTAATTGAACCGTGTCCATGGGAGCAAAGGTCTGAACGGGTCTGCTTTGTCTGTCGTTCTGTCTGTCGTTCTGTCGGTCGGTCGGTCGTTCTGTCGGTCGGCCCGGTCGGTCGGCCCGGTCGGTCGGCCCGGTCGGTCGGGTCTCTCGGGCGGTCCCAGGCGAACTCTGGATACAAAAAGCGAAGCCACGGCCAAATCACACTGCTTGTGCCACTGTTAGAAATTGGCGAAACTGGGACAATAATAATAAAATACCATCATTTTGTCACAATTAAAGGCATTTGGAAATGATTTTTTTTCTCTAACCCCCCCCCCCCCCCCCCAACCCCACCCCCACCCCGCAACCCCTTTTTGTTTTTTTTTCTTCAGTTTTTTCTTCTTCTTCTTCTACTTCTAACTCTGTTGTCTTCTTGTTCTTCTTTGATACAGTATAGAAACAGTAGGACAAACCGGGGTTGAAAGTACAAACAGGCAGTCTTTGGTGGGGGTGGGGGGCAAGGGGGCAAGAGGGGGGGGGGGGGGGGGGGCTGGGGCGGAGGCGTGTGGGGGGGGGGGGGGCGCTGGGCGCCGTGGTGGGTGGGGGGGCAAAGGAGGGGGGCGGGGCCAAGCGGGAGGCGGCGTAGCGTTGTCTCTGTTACCTGCCCCCCACCTCGCTGAGTGTCATGAAGTGGATGTTGGAGGGGCAGTCGGACATCTCCGGCTGCTGCTCCACGGGCAGCGAGTAGTATCCGTCGTAGCCCGCCACGCGGCCCGCCGACAGCAGCTGCTGCTTCTCCGTCTCGCTCCACGCCCGGCTGCCCGCGTCGCCGTCCTCCGCCCGCTTGCGCTCCGCCTCCCACGCGCCGTCCACCGCCCGCCGCCACGCCTCCTCGCGCACCCGCGCCCGCTCCTCCTCCTCGCTGCCGCCGTAGCGCACGCACAGGCACAGCGCGCCCTGCTGCAGCGCGATGTCGGCGAAGCGCCGCGTGCGCCCGCCCACCGTGGCGCTCATCTGGGACACGCTGACGTTGACGCCGCTGTCCAGCACGCGGCCGCCCACGCCCAGGCCCAGCGCCAGGTCCTCCTCGATGGGACGCGACTGCAGGAAGTAGTGGGTGTCGCAGCCGTGCACGGTGAAGCTCAGGCCGCCGAGGTGCGCGGCGCCGTTCAGGATGGCCGCCACGCGCCGGCTGTCCTCGCTGGCCACGCCGATGACCTCGGCGGTGACGCGGCCGCCCGCCGCCGCGAAGCGGATGCTGGGGCCCAGGAGGGAGGGGCGGGTGGCGAAGGGCGGGGGGTGCAGCGGCCGGTGGCAGGTGGAGCCCACCGGGTCGGACACCAGGGGCAGGCGCTCCAGGGAGATGAAGCTCCTCAGCTGGCGCTGCAGCTCACACTGGATCCCCAACGCCACCTGAGCACACCACACACACACGCAGCACTTCAGCACTTTATTTTATTAAAACAGATTGTTGTTACGTTACATTGTACATTTACATTAAATAGGATTTATTTACAAAAATAACTATATTCATATATAATGTATTAGCATAAACACTATACTGCCACTACTGTACTACTATACACGTTAGGATATTATTAATTATATTATCATTAGGCATAGTAGTTAGTAGTAGTGGTAAAATAAGTAGTTTTATATATATATATATATATATATATATTAAATACAAATGAATAATAACCATATATAATACATATTATTATATAATGAAAATCAACAATTATTACTACTTCTATTATTGTTTTCGAAATTGTTTTATATATTTTTTATTGATATAATAATTAGTACTGATTATTATGCTATTGATTGAAGTCACCTTGCTAGAGTCCCAGTCCTGGGTCTTGGTCTGGGTCTTCATGAGCTCATAGGCCTGCTCCATGCTGCCCACCTCTGGCTTGGGGAAGCCTGGGACCACATTGTGCAGCTGGAAGCCAAACAGCTGCAGCCAGCTTCCAATATCTGGACACACACACGCACACACACAATAATTATATTGTCCATACAATAATTACATTATACAATTAAATAATATACTATATTAATAAAGTCATTATTATGAACGTGTAAACCCTGTTGATAACAACTAATGAAGCAAAACACCTCTGTCTTCCAGGAACACACACACACACACACACACACACACACACAGTATATGAGTTTGAGGTGGCGTCAACCCGAGGGCGTAGTTGCCGGGTGATGTGGATGTTGTCTCTCGGGGGGAGCGGCGTGTCGGCCAGGAGCACGTCGTGGTAAACCCCAGCCAACGTGGGCATGGAGCGTTAATGGAACGATCACACGCACCCACACACACACACACACACACGCACCCACACACACACACCCACACACACACACACACACGCAAACGCACCCCCTTTCTGGTGCAAATGTTGGTTTGCCAGGGTAACAGTATGTACTGGAACAGAACAACATGGGTGGCGGGGGTGCACATCTGTCTTGTTAAAAAGAGCGCAAAAAGCGATGGGAAAAAAAAACACATCACAGCAAACACACACACACACACACAAACAAAGAACCGCAGCACGACACACATGATCAGAGAGGCGGACATGGTCTTTATCATCGACGCCGTCTTCATCGCTTTCTCTGGGCGCCGGGCGCCAGCTCACCGGTTGCTAAGGCCCCGGCTCTATTCTCTCTTTTCTGAGATGTAAATTAACGAATGATTTTCTTTTTTTTTCGCTGCATTTTTCCTTTCCTTTCCATTTCTGTGAAAAAGCATTGAGTTCCTCTCTCGCAGCCGTGGGCGGTGGGCAGGGGGGCGTTGTTGTCGCAGTCACTGCTACGACCGGGGGGGCTGAAGGAGCGGCGGTGAAAGGTGTGAAATTATCTTTTGATTGTTTATGTGATGCTCACCTTTACATTGTGTGTGTGATTTGGTGTATTTGTCTGTATACGTGTGTCTGTGTGTGTGTGTGTGTGTGTGTGTTAGGTCTTGGTGTGTTAAGGCGTATTACTTGTGGCGGTCTGTTATGGTTCGACAGTCAAAGCGTCTTTTATTAGGCTCCCGTATCTTTGTTGTATCCGACGTGAAAAAACCTTTTTAGCGGCAGAACGGCATTTTTAGTCGAAATTTCAATTACCAGGTTTTGCCGGGTCCGTAAAATACCCTTACCTCTCTCAGACCCCGGGTCTCTCTCCCCTCTCGGACATGCGCTGGGGAAGGGTCTGTAATATCTGTGTGTGTGCGTGTGTGTGTGTGTATGTCTGTGTCCGTGCGTGTGTGTGTGCATGTGTGTGTATGTGTGTATGTCTGTGTTCATGCGTGTGTGTGTGTGTGTATGTCTGTGTCCATGCGTGTGTGTGTGTGTGTGTGCGCGTGTGTGTCCGTGCGTGTGTGTGCGTGTGTGCATTCGGCTCACCGGAGGTAAACTGCGTCACCTCCTCCACCCTCCCGACGGGACAGTTGTTCTTGAAGGCGTACAGGTTGAACGGCCGCGGCTCCTCGCTCAGCTCCGCCCACAGCTCGTGATTGGGCGAGGTCCAGCGGCCGGCCAGCGTGTCGTAGTCCCGCCGGCCCAGGTGCACCAGCCGCGTGAAGGGGTCGTAGAGGCCGCCGTGGAAACCGATCACCAGCTGGAACTCGGGGTTGGTGTCCTGGTAGACCTCGCCGTACGGCGTGTACAGCACCTCCTTCACCAGGTGGCCCCGGCTGGAGAAGACGGCGCGCGGCGTGCCGGTGCCGTCGCACGCCACGTAGTACTCCTCGCCGCCCGTGCGCTCCATGGCGATGAGGTGGCCCTGCAGGTCGTAGTACAGCGACGTGATCTGGCTGCTGCTGTGGTTGTACAGGTGGGTGACGCGCGTGGGCCGCGACAGGTCGGCGTAGAAGAACTGCAGCCGGTGGCCCTGGCTGGTGCGCGTGGCCACGCGGCGGCCCAGCCCGTCGTAGCGGTAGCGCACGGCGCGCTCCGACACGCGGTTCAGCACGCGCGTCAGCAGCCCGTTGGAGTTGTAGTGGAAGAGGTCGTTGCCCCGCTGGCGCAGGAAGCCGTCCTCGTCCACCGTGTACTGCAGCTCGCCGAGCCGCGTGATGCGGTCCCGCTGGTCGTAGCGCAGCGGGGTCAGCCTGGGAGGAGGAAGTAGATACGGTCAGCGGGGGGAAATCTGTGCCGGAAGTTGCTTTTGTTGACGTGTTTACTGCTGCTTTACTGTATCTGTTATGCTATTAGAATCTAAATGGATGGTTATTGTAATTGTATATATATATATAAAATGGGTAGCTCAAATCTGGCAATCTGATTGGTTCATAGCCGTGGTATATTAACCATACACCATGTCTAATTCCTTTGCACAATTCACTCCGTGTCTGAGACAAAAAACGTAAAAAAAAGGAAAAAAAAACAACTAAGATCGTTACAAAATGCAATGGCCTCACGATGGAGGAGTGGATTGAGCCGTGCCTATCTCCAGAAAAACATCCACCTGCTAAACGACACGCAGAGCTACGTAAGCAGGAGGCTGACCAACTGGAAAAACAACAACATGAACAGAACAACATTTGCAGTGAAATGCTTTGAAGACGGTTGGTGTAAGGATAAATCTGTGTTTATCGTCAAAAGAGCGGATTAATGACATTTGAGATATTTCTACGCCAAGTGTCAGAAACAGTCAAGGCAAACTCTATGGCCTGAGCAGCTATCTTGGTAATAATAATAAATATGTAGGTTGCTAGTGTGTATGTTGCATAGCAACTGCCTTGCACTATGTGCAGGCAGCCAGGAGGGCCAATCTTATTTTGAACATTATTATTTATTAATAAAAAAACTTTTTCAATTGGAGTGTGTATATTACTTTCTTATTGCCACACTCCACTGCGCGTCGGGCCATATGTTTGGGTTGAAAATCCCTAGACCTTTAACCTTATGGTGGGAATATGCAATTTTTGAAGAGGCCAACGCAATGTTACTTAACGTGAATATTTAAGCATAAGGCGCTTTCTTGGAAGAGATTAAAATGATAAAAGTAGTAAAAACAATATGAAGCTATGTAATTTCAAACACAGCTTTGGGGTCCGTTTCACAAAGCAGGTTCATCAACCTCTGAGTTTAATCCTAAACGCTGAGTTGATCTACACTGAGATAGAAAACTCTGGGTTTTCGGTTCCACAACACCGGTTTTGAGTTAATTTGATCAACTCAGAGGAATTCCACCTAGGGTTAAGCGCGTGCACCACAACTACAAAAAGCCAGCATCAATGGAGCCCCGATTCGACGAGTCACCATGGCAACGGGGAAGAGGAGGGCTACGTTTTTCACCAACCTCCAATTGGAAGTCCTAATGCGCTCATATGGTGAATTTCAACACGTTTTTAGAAAGAAGTGCAACACTGCTGCGTAAGTTTAAATGTAGTCCTTTGCAATCACAATAATATTACAGGGGAAAACTGCTTGAATGGTAACTATTTATTTATTTCATTTAGGTGCAATCCCGCGGGGGAGAAGCGCACTTGGCAGCAGCTTAAGATGACATTGTTCAAACAGATAAGACCTCGGCATGATCATTTTGATCATGTTTTACACTGTAAAGTAAATATTAAGTGGCTATTTGACTGTATACAGTTGCCTTGCTCAAGTGCTCTGCATCTCCGACATTGTACAAAAAACATTTGCAAAGAAACGCAGTGCAACACACAATATCTGCTGGGATGTGAGAGCATGACTACGGTTGGTAATGTTGCAAATGTAAGGACGGATTAGGTTGTGTATGTAAATGATGGACTGTGACGTGAAACGGTACCGCTGAAAAAGATAATTGTCTGGAAAGGCTGCATCTATGGTCTGATAACCCTCTCCCGACGAATATTTAATTATCTGCGCAGTAATGCTGCACCGTCATCCACGGGATCGTTGTCAAAAGCAAGTGGGCCGGTACTCACCGGCACTTCTACATTTTACCCTTTAGCGTACTGGCACTTGTCACAGGCTACCGGTACTCTACTTTGCCCTAACCAGGGGCGGATCTACCGGAGTGGCGCCCCCCCCCCCGTCGGTCGTAGGTCCGCGGTGGGTTACGATCAGGCTAGAGTTACCCCTCTTTCTCTGGTTTGAGTTACCTCCCTTTGTGAAACGGAAAACTCAGCGTTTCCCTCATTTCAGGGTTAATAAACCCAGGGTTTTCACTAAACCTGCTTTGTGAAACGGACCCTTGGTCTCTTCTCAGAACAAGCCTTCCGAGACCAATTCAGCCGAGACTGTTTCAACACCGATTCAAATTCACCCCTGAGTCCAAGACGAGACCGAGACCATCAGAAATTGGTCTTGAGAGACCCGGACTTGAGCCCTTGGAGAGCCGTTGGTTAAATATTGAGTAAAATGTAAACGAAAAATGTATATTTGCAATTTATACACAGGACATGCCAGAGCCATCTTAATAATATTTTCAGCCCGATTGAAAACAGCAGCAAGGTCTACAGTTATAAAAGCCGCTGACTATCGCTCCAACTGAGACACAACAACAACAACAACAACAAAGTGTGTTGTACCTGGCGCTGGTGCCGTGGCTCAGCAGGTTAATGTTCCCGTTGAGGTCGTAGCTGTAGCGCCACTGCGGACGCTCGTTGACCGAGGCGCTCTGCAGCTGGCTGTCGGCGTCGTACTCGTAGGCGTAGCGCGTCACGTTGCTGTCCACGCCCACGCGGATGTCGCAGGTGGTGGTGCGCCCGGCCGCGTCGTACTGGATGGTCATCCAGTAGGCGATGGACTTGAGGATCTCATACTGCACCTCCACCACCTGGCCGTACGAGTTGAACACCTTGGTGTGCTTCATGAGGTGGGTGGTGATCACCTGCACCAATCACACGCCGGCATCGGGTTAGACGCCGGGCAGGAAGACCCAATGCCTTCGATTGCAATGGGTATCAAGAAATAATGCATGAAGATGGAAATTGTATTCATAGGATGAAACACCAGTGAAAGGATTTTTTTTTTGTTAAAAGTTGTATTTTATATTTAAAATTATATTATATGTTAAACATGTTAAACAATATTCAATATAAAATCCTGCACCAATCACACGCCGGCATTGGGTTAGTCGCCGGGCAGGAAAACCCAATGCCTTCAATTGCAATGGGTATCAAGAAATAATGCTTAAAGATGGAAATTGGATTCATAGGATGAAACACCAGTAAAGGAAATTATTATTGTTAAAAGTTGTATTTTATATTTAAAATTAAATTATATGTTAAAAATGTTCAACAATATTCAATATAAAATGATGTTGATATGTTGGGAATGGGAGATAATACTGTATGGGGAAATCAGTGAATTTACGTAAGTATACCAAACACCTTTTCCTTTTCTTGAATTCCTATTTGGCAACGGTAAAACGGGAAAACATTAACATTAATGTTTAAGGTTGTGTTTTTTATCGCGTAGCAGCCGTATCATCATGGTACATGAACGCCATCTGAAATGTCTAACTGTCCTCTAAGGTGTTGTTATTGCACAACGAAAAGCTAATTTGCAGAAGAACAACGGTATAGCAATTTCTTACTTGTGGTTTTCTTCCTTTTCACACACACAGTTCACACTTCTTCTACATTTTGGTTCCTCCTGTGCACTCAACATTACAGCCATGAACCATGTTTTGACTTCAGCCTCCGTTGTATATATCATGTTACATACATTACACTGGGGTCAATAATACAAAATACACTGAAGTCACATATGTCCTCTGTTGCTTCACAATTTAAAATAGGAAATACAATTAATAAAATAAAATAATGGAAAAAAGGCTATGCCAGCGGTCAGGACCCCACTTGGGGTCACCTCCGGAAATGCATTGTGGGATCGTGGCACATTGCCTATAAGCTGATATTTTTCAGTATACTTTGATTTATACATTTTGAAGGGCAAAATGTCCCTCATAAACATCTTCTACCTAGTGATTCGTAGCAGCGAATAAACTACGACCAACTCCTTCCCTTGGGACAGTGATATTGCGGGCAGATAGAGATGAGGTTAAAACCACGGGTTCGAGCTTTGGATGCACAACAACGTAAGACCAATTAGGGCTGCCCCCTGTCGATCGGAAGAGGTTTAGTCGACCTAGTTTTCATTAGTCGCTTAGTCGCGCAAAAAAGTTAGACTAAAAATATTTTTTTTAATAAATAAAAATAAACGCAACAAGCGCCGCAAATGAATACATCAGACATCCTGGTCGATTTGCTTTGATCATCTCTTCTTCTTTGTTGAGTGAGTGCATTGCTGCCTCCTCCTGCCACGCATTTTGTCGCAGCCAAATGGCGTATATTATTACATTATTCAAGCGGAAATGAAAAGCCCATCGAGATATACTAGACAAAGTGTCAAACATCTTGGTCGATTTAGTTTGCCTGCAACAGGAATAGTCTCGGTCTGTATTGTTGTGTATATTTCTTCTCCTACAACAATGTATTTGGTCTTCAGACGGACATGATGTACGTGTTTATCTGCATGTAGAGCGGGGAGGAGAGATCCGACCACAAGTGGTCACTGGAGACGCATGTGGAGACTGATGTACTATAGTAACTAGGTGTGAACTGAGCTGTCCACTTGTGTTCGGATCAACTATGCTTGGTTGATCGGATCTGGCGTGTTAACGCCAGGTGTGTACCTGTGTTAACACTGACCCGATGGAGAGCCATACGTCCACACGCACCGGGAAACGAAAATATGAACAACATTGTTTGCATTTGTTTTGGACAAACGTCAAGCTCTATTGCAATTGCTTGCGTTTAAATAAAAACGTGTGCAGTTATACGGTGCATAAATAAATTGAACAACATGTTCAATGTCTCCATCCTGGTTGTTTTTCCGACAACCTTCAGAACCGCTTGGTCCATGCCGTTAATAGGCGGCCCGCTTTGTGCGTGTGCTTTAAAAATATATATTTTTAAGGCTCATTATTACGGTTTTGTATTCTCTGTAAAGTAGCACAATGTTAACAGTGTTTCCTTTATAACACTCTCCCTCACCCTGGGACTCAAACCATTTTCTGATGAAAATGGTACATTGGTACAATGGTACCCAAACAAATACACGATTAGTCGACTACCGGCTTGAAATGGCGACAAAGAGTCGACTAAGAAAACCTTTAGTCGGGGGGGCAGCCCTAGCGGCTATTTCCTTGTTTTTTTGTTTTTTTTCCCCTCCGACTCCCCAGGCGCGTTCCCCTACCTGGTTGAGGTCGTAGAAAATGACGCTGAACTTCCCGAACTGCTCCACCCTCCCGGAGACGTCGACGTAGCGGTACAGGTCGATGGGCAGCGGGGTTTCGTTGATCACCGCCTGCATGCTGGTCACCCGGAAGTTGTTGTAGCTGTAGTCGAAGCGCGCGTTCACCAGACCCTCCTCGCTGAAGCGGAAGATCTGGCGGCTCGTCAGCGGACCTGCGGGACGCCAGGGACGACATGGAGGACAGTGAATGAGCTGTGGCAGTGGCTAGGGGCGCTCCACTCCCAGCACAAAAGTACTGTGTTTGATCCCATATTTTATATATTATGTACATTTGTGTATACATAAAAAATAATAAAATAAGAATAATGGGGGGAAAAAAAATCATTAAAATAATAATAATAATAATAATAATAATTCATATATATATATATATATATATATATATATATATATATATTATACTGTATATATATATAATTTTTTTCAAGATTAATTAAGTACTCCTGCAATCTGAGCTGTAAGCGTCCTTGAGGAAGACGCCTAACCTCCTAATTTCTCTGTAAGTTTCTTTGGATAAAGGCATCTGTTGGTAAAATGGTAAATAATACATTTAAATAAAATTGGTATATTTGGATGTATGAACGCACGTACATAAAAACAAATAAAACACAAACACACCCACACACACACACACACACACACACACAATGGTCAAACTCAGGGGGCCCATAACGGACTAATTGTTTCAAATCAAGCACTAATTCAACGTCGTTAGCTCGCCAACGTGCACGCGGACACGTGCGCTATTCCCACCCACGCCGTTATCGCGACGCCATATCCCAGCGCTGACCTTTTAATACGAAGAAGGGGATAAGGACATCTAAAGACAATAGCCGGGATGGAGGCAATGTGCTCCTTAACGTCTGCACATCAACTTTAACAACACCATTCATCACCTCTGATGCTAGCTACTTCCACGCGTCTCCCTCCGTCTGGAGATCGGCTTCTGCTAATGAAAGACCATTAAGCTGCTATTTGGGATGACTCGCAACGCAGTTAAAATGACTGACTGTCTGCACCGGAGCCCGTAAAGAGCTGCATCAGCATTGCATACGCTCTTTATGCAATTCCTTTTATTATTATTTTTAACTGTTGATTTTAAACTTGCGCTAATAGTGGAAATGGGACGATCACAGAGGCTAAGGTATAGGCTATTAGCCAGTGGCTGGGGAAGTTATAGACTGTTTATCTCTCTTTGCTCCTAGCCTCTTCCTCCTGGCTGCTTGTGTCTGTCTGTCTGTCTGTCTCTCTCTCTCTCTCTCTCTCTCTCTCTCTCGTTTCGTTTCCCTAACTCCTCTCTATCCCTGTCTGTCTGTCTGTTGTTCTGTGCCCCCCCCCCCCCCCCCCTTACTCATTCCTCTCTCCACACAAGGGACAATTAACACTATCAGAGCACACCGCAGCTCTGTTTGTTCTGCTGAAATGAGATCAGTTAAAGGAAGGTGAGAGTCCTTTCAGTCACGGCAGAGTGATAACACACACACACACACACGCACACACACACACACATCATCCAATTCAGATTCTTCGTCTGTGCCTGGCAGATTAGCAGCACCTAACCTTGAGCAGCCAATCAGATAGTCTGGCGATGTGGTGACCACATAGTGAAGATCATAGCAATGGGATGGACTCCAGACAGACTTGGAGGAGTCACTGTGTACATGCTGTCCCAAAAGCTTTTCTTATTACAGTACATCTGCTAAGGCTGCTAAGTCAATCCCTTTTTTTTTAGACGTGGCTATTATTCACAATGGGAAGAACAAGTTATGTGAGTTGTTATGTCTTTCTAATTAATTTTCCATTTCTGGCACGACAACAATATTGTCGTGTAATTGGATTTTGATTGAACGCCCCGGGAAACAAATGTATGAATCGATCGTCCACGCACACACACACACACACACACACACACACACATAGATGTATGCAAACGTGCGCATTTGCAACAATAACAAGAGCAAAAAACAAAAAAAAAACACAAGTGGCAAAAAAAGTGTGGTCAAGCATGAACATACAGATTCAGCACATACACACACTCACACAGAAAGCCCTTTAACAAAACAGACACCCCGAAAACATTTCACGTTGTGTGTGTGTGTGTGTGTGTGTGTATTCACAAATACAACAGCTGTAACACATACAGAGGTTGTGATATTAGTTGTGTTCACTCATACAGTGGTTGTGATATTAGTTGTGTTCACTCATACAGTGGCTGTGCTATTAGTTGTGTTCAAACATACAGCGGTTGTGTTTACAGTACGTAGCCTAGATGTGAGGGTAGGGTGGGAACGCTTTGTGGTAAACTGCAAAACTGTGCGCTAGTGAACTGACATCCGAGGGGCCCTTTTGTCCCCTCGGATGCCAGTTAACACACATCCGTTGTGGTGAGGAACAGAGTGCAAAATGAGTTGCTGTTTTCAAAATCATGTCATGTTAAATCCTGCTAATGGTAGTTTTCATTTCTATCCAAATGACCAATGTCAATGTCTCATTGTTGTTGTTAGTGTATTGAGCGTGTGTATACTGTATGCCCTTGTGTTTCTGTGTGTGTATGTAAGATTGAGAATGTGTGCATGTGTGCGTACTGTATGAGCGTGTGCATGTGTGTTTGTGTGTGTGCGTGTGTGTGTGCGTGTGTGCGTGCGTGTGTGTGTGTACTGTATGAGCATGTGTGTGTGTGTGTGTGTGTGTGTGTGTGTGTGTGTGTGTGTCATTAATAGAATGTGTACTGGAGAGTATGTGTACTGTATGTTAATGTGTGTCAGTGTGTGTGTGTATGTAAGATAGATTGCATGTGTGTGTGTGTGTACTGTATGTCTGTGTGTGCGTGCATGTGTGTGTGTGTGTATGTGTGTGATCAAGAGTATCTGTAAGTGTAAGTGTGTGTGTGTGTCTACCTGTCTGTCTGTAGCGGATGGAGCTGATGAAGCCGTTGTGGGTGAGGTGGATGGTCTTGACGGTGCCCAGGGCCTCGTCGTAGGTGAAGGTCACCAGGGTGGAGTCGTACACCACCTCCGACAGCCGGGCGGCCGGCGTGTACCTGGAGAGAGAGAGAGAGAGAGAGAGAGAGAGAGAGAGAGAGAGAGAGAGAGAGAGAGAGAGAGAGAGAGAGAGAGAGAGAAACTTAGTTTTGATGCCCTGTTAAGCTAATCAATAGCTTTAAGCTAACTTTTGTGCTAACAGTGGTAAAACAAGTGTGTTTGTGTTTTCCTTTCCCCAGATATTCTATATTATTCAAGCTACAATTAGCATTAGATGAATCTGACAAAAACCGCAAGCCTTTTAAACAACATTGATCCAGATGATGGCACCGAGTATATTAACATGCAGTCATTTAGCAGGCACACTTATCTAACGTCCCTTACAAGGGAGGCTGGGAATCCTCAAATCATAAAATCAATACTGGAGTAACTACAGAAACTCCAAGTGCTGCCAAAACACAGCTGGCCAGAGTACATGGAATTGAATCATTACAATAGTCTGGTTGATCTGAATCGGTACATTGATCGCCATTAGTCAAAATCAGTTCATTGATCAGAATCAGTGCATTGATAAAATCAGTACATTGATCCGAAATAGTACATTGACCAGGATCAATAAATTGACCGGATCAATACATTGAACAGGATCAGTACTGAGTTGGGACCAGGATATTTATCAGAATGAGTGTATTGATCGTAATCGGTACATTAACCAGGATCAGTACATTGATCAGAATCAGTATATTGATCGCAATACATTGATCAGGATCAGTACATTGATCAGAATCAGAATACACAGTGAAGTCCCACCTGTAGACCACACTGCGCCCGGTGCCCAGGTACTGGGTCTTCAGCAGCCGCCCATCCAGGCTGTAGTCCTGCAGGAAGTGGGCCTGGCTGTCGGGTGGCGTGTACATGTTGCGATAGTAGCCCACCGACAGGAAGGACCGCACAGCGTGCCTCACCATGCTTGGCATCGTCACGGCAACCAGGCGGTCTGTGTGGTCGTACTCGAACACGTAGCGCCGCTGGCTGTGCAGGAGCAGCATGGTCGACTGCAAGTGCGCATAAGACACACACATTTATATTACACTTTTTGTCTATTTTGTTTACACATTTTATTTTATTTTGTGTACGGAATAATATATACTTAGTTGATCAAACAAAACGGTTTAAGAATGGAAAAAGGTCGAAAAGTATGTCCCAATTTTCAAAAAAAGACAGTAATTGATAATAGATGAGGTATAAAATTAGAATATCAATTATGCATATGGTCTCATCAAGTTTTTGATGGCTTTCTGCTGTACCCCACTCTGAGTTTGGTTTGATCTAATCTTGGATCAAGCAGTCCCACTATGTCATAGCTTCAGGGGGAAGACGGCAGATGAGACTGGTGTCTGTTTTCACAATTTAGCCTAAAATTGTGCATACATTTTTTATCTCTGCTTCATTATTTACAGAAGGAACAACAACATCTTGAAGCACACATTTGTACACTCATGTGATGGCTACCAGTGGGTAAAATGATTAACACCTCACAAACAGTTTCTTCTGAATGATCACCATCGATCGCATTGATCACTCTGCACTCTGTATATATCTGCTTGGTCACTTTATTGTATATTTCATATTTTATGTTGAAACCTTTTAATATGAATATTTTATTTGATATTATATATTTACTGCGTAGTTGACCCTTAGTTTGTCGAAATAAGTGAATTGTCCAGAATGACCCTGTCATACCACAGTATAACACATTGTGTTACATTACAATTAAATGAAACACAAATGTTATTTATCACTTGATAAATAAAAAAAAACGTCAACCGAAACAACACAAACCCACGTAAAGTCCCATCAGACACATCATCGTTGGTGGCCTCCGGGAACCTTACCCTGTCCACGTAAGTGTAGCTCCAGATCTTTCCGTTGACCCAGGCCCTGGAGACCACCCGGTTCCCCTCGTACTCCAGCCTCTCGGACCAGTCCCCGCGGTGGATGGCGGTCAGCAGGCCGCCGCTGGAGTAGCTGACGTTGACCTCGGTGTACTTGCTGCTGGGCGACCAGACCACAGGCCGCCCCAGCCGGTCGTACTGGATGTGCAGCGTGAACTTGCGGTGGTCGTCGTAGATCTTGCCGACGCGGGTGCTCTGGTCGAAGTCTATGGAGAGCAGGTTCCTGTTGTGTGCCTGGGGTGAGAGAGATAGCTTGAGGGTTAGCATGCAGAAAGTATATTTATGTATACATTTATATTTAATAATATGATACAATAATAACATATTTTGTATGTAATAATAATAATAATAATAATAATAAAAATAATAATAATATAAAAAATACATACAATATATATATATATATATATAATACAAATATAATAATAATGATAATAATAATAATAATAATACTAATAATCATAATAATAATAATAATATAATTTTTGATATATTATCTATATATTATTTTTTTGTTATTTTTTAATTGTAATTTAAAATCAGATTCAGAATACTTTAGTAATCCTGGGGGAAATGGGTTCTGTCACAATATCGAAAAAAGAAGAAAAAAAAAAATGTCATACTATTTTTAATATTGTTATTATTATTATTACTACTTGCAACTTTTAATCTTTCTTAGTAGATGGATATCAAAAGATGTTAAAGAAACAAATTAAAAATAAAATAAAAAGTAAAGTATAGCAAGAAATTATAGAAAAATATACATATATATATACACAAATACACATACAAATACTATACATATACAGAAAATAAAGTGGCTGAAGGGTACGTATTGCACGTAAAAAAAATAAAATAACAATAATAATACTAATAATAATAATACTAATAATACTAATAATTATATATATATATATATATATATATATATATATATATATACATTATTGAAAATAAATCAATAAAATAAACAAATGTCATCCTATTTTTTATATACAACTTTGAATTTTCTTAGTAGATGGATATGAAAAGCTGTTAAAGCAGAGTTGTGCCACAGGCATGGTTGAGACTTCATTAGCTTCATGTTCAACACAAACCAGGTCATTGAATGAAGAATCGTTCTCCTTGCATGGCAACAAGGAACACTGTTCATTAATCAGCATGTGGCTGATGAGTCTCGAAAATACCCTCATTTTGTGCAGTTTATATGTCATTTCTGCACAGGTCGAAGTGTTAATGACATTAAAAAATGCGGAAAGTACATCTGAACCCCGCACAATGACTAACAGTAATGCTATGACTAACTATATAATATGAATTTGCATAACTCACAACCCCTGTTCCAATGACATGTAAAACAGTCTGATCTGTGGGTCGTGTGAATGAAAGGGCAACTTCATGAACACGTTCCCACATCCTTTCTTATTCTTATATTGAATAATCCAATCATGTTTTTTTCCCAAAGACAACGCCAAAGCTTATAGAAATCATGTATAGAAGAGTAATAATAGTGTCCAGTTAGCATGACGCTAAAGGCTGACATTAGCTGTGTCTCGGTGAAGGTCTTGTGTCTGCCATTGATTGCTGCTGATTACCCTGAGCCGGCGTTCGTATGTGCTGAAGTTGGTCTTGGCCTGCTCTTTCCTCTGCCGCCACTCTATCAGGCTGGGGGCGTGGTCTCCCGGCAGGCTGATGTTACAGCGGCTGGCCGTGGGGCTGACTCCGCCCCCGGCGCCGCCAGGGAGGAGGGGCTCCGTGTTGAGTGACAGCTCCATTCCACTTGCCAGCGAAACCAAGAAGGAACCGTCGGTGCTGACGCGGTACGAGCTCTGTGCATGATCTGTGTTGGAAACATGGAGACATGCCACACGCACACGCGCGCACACACACACACACACACATGCGCACAAGCACACACACACACAAATGAAAACAGGAAACTATGCTCTTCAAACAAAAAAACTCAAAGCAGTTGTGGTCGCACAACTGCCAACACCTCTGCTGCATGTTGCTCAAAACAGGATTGTCAGAGATTTTTCTGAACTCCTGTTGATCCGTTTAAAAGAAATAGTATAATAGTATACAAGGTACAATAAAACACCACATACACAAATAAAACACAAATTAAACAAAGCAAGTTGTGGATAAATGGGCAATATCGCTCTGTTTGATTTAGATTCAAGGCTTCCTGTTATTCCAAGTAACTTCAGTTTGCTAAATGATAGAGGCCACCATTAACTTACTTACAGATCCTATCGAACTGCTTCATCTTACTTAGCGTTGTTGTCTAAATGAGGGTCACACGAGGTAACTTGTCGAATGTGTGTGTACTTTGTGTGTAATGTGTAATGTCAATGTTTTGTTGAGGTTTTAACACCCATACTCATACCTCTCCCTCTTTCTTTCCCACTACGAGCGGTGAGAACGAGAGGTAGTGAGAGACAGAGAGAAGAAGACCACCCATTTGTCTTTCCACTTCCTGAATGCACTTGCCTTTGATATTTTCACACATTTACTTTTGTGTCTCCATTGCATAGGTGCTCACGTACCAAGTTAGTAAATAATAAGGCTGCTAATTCTCACAACTGTGCTTTAAAAATATTATTTGAATTATCATTTTCTTGAATAGAAAATGATAATTTTACATTGCATCTCTGCTGTCATGAAATAATCCCTTTTAAAAGAAAAAGGCATCGGTGGATGGATAACTGCTCATCTAAACACTTTCCTCCAAGGTGTTTAGTGTGGTGTGTGTGTGTGTGTGTGTCTGCCTAATGGTGACAAATACTTAAAAGCAATTAAAGATGATTTAAAAAAACATTCCCGTCGGCAGCTTTCCCATCCGCCACTCCATGTCTGCACTCTGTAGAAGATTTCAGACGTTAAACATTTCAAGGTCTTCTTCTCTCATTTAATCACCCCCCCCCGTGCTTTTAGGTGTTTATTTTGAGATACATCTGTATCACTGTCTGAATTACTAATCGAGATAAAAAAAACATCACTACTGTATATGTAAAATACAGTAGCCTACGATATCTAGATATAGTACTATATCTAGATATACCGCTATATCTAGATATAGTACTATACAGTATCTACATATAGAATATATACCTATATGTAGATATAGATATAGTATTATATCTAGATATAGTACTATATTTTTAAATATTTTATGGTGTAGTGGAGCAGTGATAGTTACAGTTGCGGTGCGTTAGTTAGTCACGTTCCATCATCCCCACTGACTCCCCTCCCCTATAGAAAGTGGTTAGTTACAATGCTCTGTGTTGCTCTCTGACCGCACAAGTCACAGACCGCTTATGTGTTTGTGTGTGTGTGTGTCTGTGTGTGTGTGTGTGTGTGTGTGTGTGTGGGGATGCTGAAATCAAGACCACAGCCTGTCAACAGTTTCCTACCACCATTATGTGTCCTGCACATATGGCAGCCTTGAGTAGGGGGAGGCATGGGTCGCCGGTGTGTGTGTGTATGTGTGTGTGTGTGATATGTTTGAAATGCAGGACCTTTTAAAGGAAAAAGGCAGAGGTGGATGGATAACTGCTCATCTAAACACGTTCCTCCAAGGTGTTTAGTGCGGTGTGTGTGTGTGTGTGTCTGCCTAATGGTGACACATTCTTAAAAGCAATTAAAAATGATTTAAAAAACATTCCCACTGGCAGCTTTCCCATCCACTGCTCCATATCTGCACTCTGTAGATGATTTCAGACGTTAAACATTTCAAGGTCTTCTTCTCTTTTTTTTTTTACAAAAAATTGAAAAAAACGTACCGTACGGGATGACACGCATGGTTGGCACATTTTGGAGTCTCAGCCATATAATTATTATAAACAGCGATACTTATATATATATATATATTATCACTATATTAGCGGGACTTTATCATACTTTATTATATACACATCCAACCATGACGACTAACGATAATGTCAGTGACCGCTAGTCAGCAGAGAACATAAAGGTAGAGAATGGGTTTATAAAGGAAAAATATAAATAGTACCGAACCAAACCTAGCCTGGGTTTATAAAGGAAAATTATAAATAGTACCGAACCAAACCTAGCCTGGGTTTATAAAGGAAAAATATAAATAGTACCGAACCAAACCTAGCCTGGGTTTATAAAGGAAAAATATAAATAGTACCGAACCAAACCTAGCCTGGGTTTATAAAGGAAAAATATAAATAGTACCGAACCAAACCTAGCCTGGGTTTATAAAGGAAAAATATAAATAGTACCGAACCAAACCTAGCCTGGGTTTATAAAGGAAAACAAAAAAATACACACACATATATATATATATATATATATATATATATACACTACCAAACCAAATCAAAAACTGTGTGTGTGTGTGTGCCTGTGTGTGTGTGTGTGTGTGTTGGGGCGTCTCCATGCCTTGTCTGAAAGTGTAGATGGTGTCGCTGGCGGACAGGTTGGTGCTGGTGACAAAGTTTTCACGGTTGGACGCCTCCACCTCCACCCGAGACCAGCGCTCCGGATTGCCATGGAAACCGCTCACCTCGCCCGTGGGGAGGGTGATGTTGGTCACGTGGCCTTCGTTGTTGTACCTTCACACACATACAGAGAAAGAGAGAGAGAGAGAGAGAGAGAGAGAGGGAGAGAGAGAGAGAGAGCACATACATAGATGAAGTTTGTGTACGGAAAACACACACACACAAACGTATATAGACTATGTGGACAGATACGGGCACACACACACACACACACACACACACACATACACAGGCGCACGTTCTATCTTTTCCGGTGCTTCAGTGCCACAGAGGAAGTGTCACAAGTGATTTATACATTTAATTATCCTGCTGTGGAATTTGAGACAGACGCTGTCTGTGTGTGCGTCAACTTGTGTAAACTGACTGTATGTGTGACACTGCGCTATTGTCTCGCCAGAGTGTTGCAGAGGCGATAATACTGTGTGTGTGAGTCTGTGTGTGTGTTTGTTTACATAGATGTGTGTGTATGTGTGTGTGTGTGTGTATGAGTATGGGTATGCATCATATTTGTTTATCAGAATCACAACTCACCACCAGGTGGCAGAGAAAAGAAAAGAAAAGAAGAGGAAAAATGGGAGCAAAACACGAGACGAGCAAACTCACTCATAGACAGTGGTCCAACTGTTCTCGTCGCTCTTGGTAGCCAGGAGACCGCTGTTGCCGTGGTAAGTGATGTGGGCGATGTCGTGGCCTTGGGCCGACACCTTGCGCAGCGTCCCGCTGTTGCTAAGCGACAGCCAGTACACCTGGCCCCCGGGTAGCGCCAGCCAGAGGGGAACGCCGTGAGCGTCTCTCCTCACCTGCAGCCCGCGGCCGTCCCTCTCCGACAACGCCGACAGCTGGCCGTCTGACGCGTACGAGAAGTTGTACAGGTAGTGGCCTGTGATCAGGTGCTTGGTGAACAGGTGCGAGCCGCTCTGGAGCGAAGAGAGAGGAAAGAAACATGAAGTAATCACGGAAACGGGCGAGTGCAATTTCTTTGCCCTGTTAGAAATCCAATCTTTTAGTTTTGTTTTGACAGGAAATAGCAATAGAGGGAAAAAAAGAGCCTCTATTCGTCTAAGCAATCTTTTATACTTGACTTACTATTTACTTATTATAAACTGTAGTTTCCTCCAAAATGAAGATGTGACAGAGACGGGTCAGAGCAGTGTACAATGTTAGCTAGTGACGTTTCCATTCAGTATCCATACGTATTTGCCACCACCACACACAGGCCCATGCTCCATACCTGGCTGAACAGGTAGAGCTCCTGGTCCAGAGGGGAGCTGATCTCCACCAATCCCGTGGGGCCAGGCAGGGGCTGGTTGGGGCTCACCGCCCGGATGCGGATGTTGCCCAGGTCGGCGATGTACAACGTGCCGTTGGGTGCCACCGCCAGCGAGGAGGGCGCCTTCAGACGAGCGTCGCGCGCGTAACCACTGTCGCCTGATTGTCGGTGGGTGACACGATGTAAAGGACAAATAAACATAAACCGATACTGCCAGTCGATTCATCCATCCATCCATCCACAATCCTAAAATGAAAGCAGAATGCACCCCCCCCCCCCCCCCCCCCCAATGACACCTTACCGTCATGCTCTGCTGTTTTCTAATATGAGAGAGTACTGCTTCATATGCACATTGTGAAAAGAATTGCTGTCGTCAGCTCCAAAAAATGAATAGAGAACTTAATAAATATGAATATAAAAGTCACTTTTCCAAATCGGACAAATGGAGAATGCGAATCCAGGACCAATAATGTCAATGGTCGAACTTTTCCACAATTTTGTTCAGAAAACTGAGTGGATGTTGTAGACCAGGCTATTTTCAACGCGCGTATAAAGCAGTGCTCCCTTAGTGAGTGTGACATTTCCCCCATAACAGCTACTACTCTTACTGACAGGAATTGACAGACAAATGCAGTTTGGCATCACAATATATATATATATATATATATATATATATATATATATATATATATACTGTATATATATGATACAATCAAAACAAAACAACTAACGTTGGGGATACATCAGTGAAATAGTGCAAAGCATGTGTATTTCTGCGTCATTAAGTTTGGATTTCTTTAAACTTCTGCGTGCTAACTGATAAGCTACCATCATTAACTAAAGAAGAGATCCTGTCCCACCACTTAATCTTTCTTAAGCGAATGTTTAAATTATTCACCAGGTACCTTGTACCTTTATGAATGCACTTTGTGTGTAGTGTGTATCATTGTGTGACAAATATAATCAATCAATCCACACAGGTAAACACATACTACTTACGGCTAAGAAACAACAACAAAAACAACGTCAAACACAAAACTAGCTTAACAAAAAGGTACGGCTTTACTGGTTTTCCCTGATCTCTGCTAAGGCATTTATCAGCTGAGCTCAGATGGGGACACTGTGGGAGGGACTGCCACGTTGATTAGGGCGGCCACTCATCCAGCTTTAGGGCGGTTTTAGTCCGGTTTTTGGGAATAATAATAATTATTATTATTATTATAATTGTCTAACAACCAAGTTAACAATAACTTAGATGAATAGCCTAATTAAAGCTAATCAAGTAACTGAAATTGGCATATTATATTATTGTTCCAATCAAATCTAGTACATGATTTAAATATGTGCTTTTTCATATGTCACAACAACAGGGCCTATGCAAGCTACCTGATTTATGTTAGCCTGGTAATAATAATAATAATAATAATAATAATAATAATAATAATAATAATAATAATACATTTTATTTAGAAGTGCCTTTAAAGTCATGTAAGGGCACTTTACAAGTCAATGTTCTTCAAGTGAAAGGTCGTTTTGGGGATGTTTTTGATGTGTCAAAGCAGAGGGTGGAGTCTAAAGTTACACCAAGGCTTTTGGCCTCAGCAACAGAGGATGTAATAATGGATGGAAAGATTGAGATGGGAGACTTTGTGATATGTGGCTGGGGAGGCAATGAGGATAGCCTCGGATTTATCCTCATTGAGTTTAAGGTAATTGCAGGTCATCCAAGCATTTATATAATTCAAGGTTGGATGGTAGTAAAGTGTCCAAGGGCTTGGTGTGTATGTAAAGTTGTGTGCCATCGGCATAGCAGTGAAAATTGAGGCCATGTCGTCGAATTATATGTCCAAGAGGAAGAATGCAAATAATTAACAATAATGATTCAAGAACTGAGCCCTGGGGTACACCATGGGAGAGGGGAGAATGGGCTTCCAGTGGTACCAAGTTACTGATACCTGATGAAGATTATTACAGACCGTATCAAAAGCAGCAATGAGATCTAAAGTATGTAGTTCTTATAGTCCTCCAGGTCAGTTCCAGGTTTTTCAGGACTTTTTTTTTCAGGAGGTAATAGCAGCCATGTTACCGTGACGACAGTAATAGCAGCCGTGTTACCATGACGACAATTTAAATGTTTTCACACTTTCTGAACTATATTATTACAAAATATTGTCCAAATTGAAATTACACAAATAAGTGGATAACAATACGATAATAATACGTGCATAAATCACGGTCATGTGATTAATGGCTGACTAAGGGACGTGTTTTCGCCAAGCTCCCACATCCACAACTTTAATTATATTTTCAATTGAATGTGCCCCTTTCAGCTTATTATACTAACACAGTGTTTTATGATTTAGTGTTAGAAAGTGAAAAAGCAACGTGTCCCTTCTGATGACAAGCAATGTCAAAACAAACAAAAATGATTCTCCGGTCATCTCAACAAACACCACCTGCTGCTAGAAAAACAAACTTTCCATCGGATAGTGATGTACCTCCGCCAGTTATGGACACCACAGCTCTGATTCACGAGGTAACTCAAAATTTTACCGACATTTTGGAAGAGAAGCTTTCTAAGACATCTGGGACTCTGGAAAGAATATCCACAGCTTTAGAAAGCTAGTCCAAACACATTTAGATGAGTTTGGACTAGCTGCGTTTGATACTCGCTGCGTTTAGTCCAAACGCAGCGAGTATCAGATATGGAGGACACAGTGACCGGTCTGGAAGAAAGACTCACCGAAGCAGAGAAGAAAATTAAGGGAATGGTGGAAGGCATGGAGGATGTGGAGAAAGATGGGAGCAGATGGGACAGTATTTGCATCCTAAATCTGAAAGAGGGCATGGAGGGAAAACGTCCTATGCAGTTCTGTGAATCCTGGCTGCCCAGCGTGCTTGGTTTGGAAGCGGGCCCTGGCACTGAAAGTCGTATTACAATTGTCAGAGCCCACCGCAGCATTGGACCACCGGGCGGTCCTCGCCCGGTGGTTAACAGACTCCACAACTCCAGGGACAAGCTGAGGATAATGGCAGCACTCAGGGCGAAACCTGGAATGCGAAGGTCAGCAGATTTTCAGGACCTGTCTTCTGCGGTTCGAGAGAGGCGTCGCACCTTTAACATGCGTCTACACTGACCGTGAACCACAATGGCAAGAAACACAAGTTTGAAACACAGAGAGATGCAGAGAACTTTCTCAACACATTGGGATAGTCAATCAGAAGGTGCTTCAGAGCAAGACTGTGTCTTTCCTTTTATTTGAATTGGAGATCTACATGGCCACAATTTCGCCTACTAAGGATCGGATGAGTTTCTTTAATCGATGCAGAAGCTATCCTACTTTAAGAGAGAAATTCAACATAAGACTTTAAAATGTTTCAACAGTGTTTTTTTCACTCTTAAGTAATTTCTTTAGTTTCTTTAATAATTTATTTTTATTTTTTAGTATGATGCAGTGATGCACCTTTATGTATGTTTTTTTATCGCCAAGAGCCGGGCAGGACCTCACGTAATACCATCGCTCAGAGATAGCAACAATTTGAAACCAAAATTATGAGTAAAATAATGAAGGACCTCTATCAGGAACTATATTCATCTGGGTGTCGAAATACCTAAGTGCTGAGTGCTGAAAAAGTTTTTTTGATGGAATAAATCTTCCTACCTTGTCTGAGGAACTCAGAAATGATTTGTGTAGACCAATTACAGAACAAGAAGTCCTGGAGACCATTATATCCCAACAAAGTGGGAAAGTCACAGGCCCTGATGGGTTTGGGCCTGAATTTTATAAAAAGATGGCTAAGCTAGTGGTAGGACCTCTAACCAACATGTTTTCTGAAAGGGGCACACTTGCACCAACTTTAAATTTGACTGATTTTAAAGAAAGATAAGCCTTTTGATAACTGTGCATCTGAGAGACCAATAACTTTGCTTGGGGTCGATTGCAAATTACTATCAAAGCTCCTTGCTAGAAGACTGGAGGGGTGTTGCCTATTTTAATTAGATTAGATCAGACAGGATTTATAAAAAACTATAATTCCTACTCCAATGTTCGTTGGCTCCTTAACGTAATACTATTCTCGAAGTACAAGCAAAAGGGTCCTTGCTATCTCATTAGATGCTGAAAAAGTATTTGATTGGGTGGAGTGGGAATATCTTTTTGATGTTCTTGATAGGTTTGGGTTAGGCTCTGGTTTTACTGAGTGGGTTAAACTTGTATACAGGTCTCCAGTTGCAAGGGTCCTGGTGAATGGCTCAATGTCTGACATTTTCCCCTTGAGTAGTAGAGCTACACATCAAGCCCTAGCCCTGTTACCACTTTTATTCGTGCTTGTGCTCGAGCCGAGACTATTAGGAACCAGTGAATACAGAACCAACCCAGAGAGCTCCATACCTGTTTTAATATAAATCAGCCATCAGTTCGGCCAGATTTCAGGGTACAAAATGAATTATGACAAGTCGGAGGCCTTGCCACTAGGTGACTTTGGGGACCGGGCAACTCTTATCAATTTCCCTTTCAGGTGGTCAACCTCAGGCTTAACGTAGCTGGGCATCAGAGTACCAGCAAATAATGAAGAGTTGTACGAACTCAACTTTACACCAACTCTGACATCAGTTAAAAGTGACCTTAACAGGTGGTTTGATCTCCCCCTGTCATGGATGGGTAGAATTTGCCTGATTAAGATGAATGTGCTCCCTAGGATACTATACCCAATGCAAATGCTACCACTTAAGATCAATAGAACAGCCATTTTAGATATTGAACGTTTTCTCTCAAAATGTATTTGGCATGGAAGGAAATCTAGATTAAAGATGAATACCTTACAATTGCCAATAGATAAGGGGAATCAAGTCCTTTTCAACTTTCTGTATTATAACTGGGCTTGCCATGCCCTTGAAAGCTTCCTTATTAATTTGAATTTAACTACCTTTAACAATAAAAAGATAATTCCCCTTTTTTATGGAAAACCTTACTCTGTTAACCATGTGAAAGTCAACAGAACTGGGGAGTTATGGGAAAAGGACTTGGAGGTTGAATTAGATGCCAAGATGTGGTCAGATGCCGTTGAATCTGCTAAGAAAATATTCCCATGTAATAGACTCAGAGAGAGCCAGCATAGACTATTACACAGACTGCAGCGCACTCCTCACTTTCTCAACACATTTAGTCCCCAGATCTCTCCCCTCCATGTGAAGAGTAGAAAAGATGTAGGAACTTACTATCATTGTATTTGGCAATGTCCTTTGATATCTAGGTACTGGACAAATATTGCCAAGGAGCTTAGCTCAATTTTCCACAAAATGGTAAAGATAGAACCAGGCCTGTTTCTCTTGAATATACTTATGGGGCAATCGTCGTTATCCGCTGGACAGTTGACTTAAATTTCTGCTTCTGGCGAGGTGATGCATTCTGTTCCAGTGGATCGAGGAGAAACCCTCCTCAGTCACACAATGGTACAGAACAACATTTAAGGTTTTTCCTAAAGGAACATCAGCTACATTAAAGGGTAATGACAACCTTTTGTGTAATATTTGGCAACCCTTCCTTGTTTATTTTCCTGGTGATCTTGTTGGCCTACTGCAGCAATAAAATTATTAAATTATTTTAAAAAAGTGCATACATACATGAATACATTTTCCTAATCCATTGACAAACATAAGGGAACATAAAACACACAAAGTACGTGCGGTAGTCGGTAGAGTGGATATCCGTACGTTTTGGATTCATGTTATGATATTATTCTGGTCCCACTGAACGCTGAAAAATGTCCTCCTTTTGGGTGGTTTGGAAATAGCTACCCTAACCTTGATCGTTTCCCCACCTCTGACCACCTTCATAGCTGAGCTTTATCAGATTGTACTGCTGGTGGATTGAAACTATTCAAATGGGTTTGTTAGCCCAGCAGGAGGAACAGCTGAGGCTCTTTAGATTCTGTCAGCAGTTGGTCCGGGGTCTCTGATGGGTCCATGCTTACAGCAGGGTGGCTGTTTATCTCCCAACAGCATGTGTGATTTTGTGTTGTGTGTGTGTGTACGTGTGCGTGTGCGTGTGTGTGTGTGAGCGTGCGTGCTTGTTCAAAGAGGGGCTGTGTTGAAGCCACGTGTGTTTATGGCAGGGAGATAGAAGCACAAAAAGACAAAAAAAAAAAACCTTTGCGAAGGGAGTAATCATCTGTGAGCAGCAGGACATGATGGGAAATATGCAAAGCGCGATCTATAGAATAGGAGCAGTCACAGCCCATTGCTGGCGGTGCGTGAAAGAAACTTGCCTCCGTTTTCGGGAGGAAGGAGATCTTTCTAAGTACAATTAGGCGATAAAAATCACATCCTCTGAGGTTTAGAATGAGCGTGTGGTCTAACCGCCAAATAGGACATCTGCTTATTTGTTTTATTGGGTTCCTGTTTTTCATTTCAGGTGTGGCTCCGTGAAAAGGCAATCAGTTACAACCTTCAAAGGTTACGGCAGAGCTTTTTATTCGCCATCTGAGATTTGAATAAATATTACTTTTCAGCGCTTTTTTTTCCCTCTCCCAATTGAAATGAAACTGTTCATAAGGAGGTGCCATGGAAATGTGCAAAGAAACATACGCACACAAGCACACACAAGCACACACACCAAGCAAACAAACACATAATCACACATTTACACCTGCATACTACACACAAACACATGCAAACACATGCAGACACATACAAATATATAATCAACACACACACACACACACACCTATAACATCACATCTGCGGAAAACACAAAAACCGGACAATCTTATCCACAAGTCAGTTGGACTCTACTATGGACATAATATTCCCTAGCCCTTGTCTGTCGTCTGATTACTGCTATCTCATGCATGTCCTTGCGCTCTGGCTGCTGCTGTGTTTTGCCTGCCTGTTTGTCTTGCTGCTTGTGTATGCTACTCTCGTTCTGCTGCTGTTGCTGTTTGGTAGCTACCTGCCCGATGCTTGTGTGCTACACTGTATGGCATTCATCATGCTGATTGTGATTGCATGTAAATAGTGGGTGTGTTGCAAATGCTTGTGCTGCTGTATTTTAACTTTTTTCGATTTATTTCAGTTTTAGCCCCCTACCTCCTTCCCTCTAGCAGCTTTGCCTTTTGCCAGGCCGCCGTTGCAAATACGTATTTGCTCTTAATGCGTTGCCTGGTTAAATAAAAATAACATAAAATGTCAGGGTTTTTTTCCTACACACCATGACTCTCTACTGCTCCACTTCTCTTTACCTTTAACTTCCTGTAACACCACATTACTCCTCAGAGGCCCTTTTGTGGAGGCTCTTTTATGGGCTGGCCACTAAGCAGTGGTTTAATTGAGGGCAGGAAAGATGGTGTGTCGTCCACAGAAGACATTGTTCTCTTCTACTCCTCACAGCTCCAATTCCCTCAATCCCTTTTTGTATCCTTCGACTGCACGCGGGTGTGTGTGTGTGTGTGTGTGTCGGAGTGTTTGTGCATTGAAGTGTGTGTCTGTGCATTGAAGTGTGTGTCTGTGCATTGAAGTGTCTGGGCGTATGTGTGTGTGTGTGTGTGTGTGTGTGTGTGTTGTCGTCTGATGACCCACCGGAGAAGCAATCACAGTTGGGGTCAATCTTGCAGTCGCAGTCTGTGGGGGCTCCAGAGATAATGGAGATTTCTCCATTAGTGGACACCTGTGGTGCGTTCAAGACAGACATGGTGTACACTGTAAAAACACATGCTTCTGGCCGGATAACACGAAAACATGTTGGAAAATGGTGGCGTTTCAGCCAGACTGTCAGCCTGTAATGTAAAAAGTCAACACTGCTGAAATATTTTTGCTGTTTTTTGCTGCTGAACATGAATATATCCTAATGTGTACAAAAATACATCAGGTTTGACTAGTAACTCTAGCATATTCACCCCAATGGGGGCCACCCATGCTGAGAATGAATGCTGACGATAGTGCAATACACTTTTCATATTAGCCTCACATATGGCCAATGGCATGCCGACATACTATATTAGATTCAAGGTTCAAGAACTTTATTTGTCACATACACATGCGGGATCTACGGTGAAATGAAAGTGTGTCCATTATACTGTACATTATTTATACTAAATCACCATTACAGCATTTTATAGCACCGTATTCGCCACAGACATCACATCGTGCGTATGCCCGTACGGCATACAAATCACACGAGCGTGAACATATGTACCGTATGAACCTTGTGTTCCCACGGCTACCCTGTACTCCCTTGTTTCTCTGGAAACTAGGTCGCGCGGCAGCACTTGTTATTCTATGGAGCTCACCCCCATTTTGATTGTATGCTTTCGATTGCGCTTGGCCCTCGCTTTAAAGGGGAGTCGCTTTGGATGAAAGCGTCGGCGGAGCGGCAAATGAAATATCTCCTCTAAAATACACACGGTAAGCGGTTTCATGTTATTTTTTTGGTGCAGCGGGCGTGAGCTGACCTGCTGGACGCGGTTGATGCGTCTCTCGTCCGTCTCGGCGATGTACAGGGTGCCCAGGTGGGACAGGGCGATGGCCTTGGCGGCCTCCAGGGTGGCCCGCACCGCCGCCCGGCTCACCAGGTGGTGGTCGATGCCGGGCACCTGGCAGTGGATGGGACGTCCCGCCACGATGCGTACGTGGAGGCTCTCTGACACCTGGGGGGGGGGGGGGGGGGGGAAGCAGAGGAGGCGCATAATGTTAGTTATTTTGCTGATAGTCTGAAATGGCAGCGGCTCAGGAGGTAGAGCAGGCCGCCTGGAACAACTGGAAGGTTGCTGGTTTGATCCCCGGCTCCTGTACCTGAGGATTAGGTGTCTACCTAATCCTCACTGCTCCCGGCGAGCTGGCGGTTTGCCTTGCATGGTTGACACCGCCGTCGGTGTATGAATGGGTGAATGTGGGGCACTAATTGTAAAGCGCTTTGAGTGGCCACTGGTCTGATCATTTATTTGAAAATGATCCAATGAGGTCGATAATAATGGTAATATTAACTTTTTAACCCCGCAGTTAAAATGTGTATCACATGAAGTGAAAAGCAGTTATTACTTATAACAAATCATAGTAGGAGCAGACGTTGCATTCTGATGGAATAGTCAAAATGAATTAGAAGCATTTCTTATTTATTTACAGCACATCTTTAAATACATGATGTATAAACTATATGGAAGATGGATAGTGGCATTAATAATGAATACAGTATTTGCTGGGATGTATCGCTGTCTGTGTCTACCTGGAGGACGATGTTGTTGTCCAGGATGTAGAGCGAGTTGTCCAGTGGGTTGATCGCCAGGTCTGTCGGCCACTCAAGACGCACCTGTAAACACACACACACACACATATACATCAATACACATGTACACACAAAGGCACACACAAAGGCACACACACACACACACACACACACACGCACATGCACAAGCGTATATATCCAACGCCACCGCAGTGCAAATAACACGCCACTGTCGCCGGCGAGAGTCAATCACAGGTGTTACAAATAATTCTCCTTGAATAACACAGCGTTGAGCCGTCCGACCCTCCCTGCCCTGCAAAGGTCAGCGGTGGGCAGGGAGCCTCCGTGTGTTTATAGAGGATCAGCGCTGCGCTTCTCGGACAAAATGTCACCCAATAACCATGATCACCGGCTGCTGAAATAACAGAGAGGTAGCGGCTTGGCTCCGCCGCAGGGCTCACACACCCAATGGGAGTGCCGCTGGTACACAAGAGAAACTGCACACAGAGTGGCAGACTCGCAGACGCATGCCCGCCAACACACACACACACACACACACACATGCATGAGTGCGTGTGCACAGACACATACTAATACACACCGATATACACATACACCCACAGAGAGAGAGACACGCACACAAGCACACAAGTAAAGTAACACACATACACCCACACACATACACACACATAGTCCCTACAGCCATATTGATTACATCCTTTTTGTGGTCTTTCAGAACCAGCCGCATACACACCAAACACACACAAACACACACACACACACACACACACACACACACACACACACACACACAACGACGGTGACACACACACACTGCCGACTGGGAGACAAAGACTCCAGTCCAGGTTGCGAGTCGGGTCTGCGGCACCGCCGAGACGAGCCACAGCGCGGTCGGGGATCAGCCAGGTTGATGGATGGCATCCAAGACCCATCGGTAAATAAGTGGATCATGTTATATTGCCACTGACACGTCCAATTATAGCCTCTGTCAAACGAGAACAAGGGGGTTTCAGTCCCAAATCCCAGTGTTACGGGCGGAGGGAGATCCATCACGCGGCGTCTCCCGGTAGCAGATGTCCTGTCCTGATTCCTGCGTGACGTGGCACTCCTGGGACCGACGGCGCGGGAGGGATCCCTTCTAGAGAGGAGCTCCTGGGACCGACGGCGCGGGGAGGGATCCCTTCTAGAGAGGAGCTCCTGGGACCGACGGCGCGGGGAGGGATCCCTTCTAGAGAGGAGCTCCTGGGACCGACGGCGCGGGGAGGGATCCCTTCTAGAGAGGAGCTCCTGGGACCGACGGCGCGGGAGGGATCACTTCTAGAGAGGAGCTCCTGGGACCGACGGTGCGGGGAGGGATCCCTTCTAGAGAGGAGCTGATGCGTAGCGACGACAGGCCTGACCAGTGGTCACTTTTTCACACGTTCAGTTTCAGTGTCGTAACACTGAAACACTCGCTTATCATCGTTGTGAGACGTTAAAAAAAACAAAAAAAAACACAACTATCGATCGGTGTCAATGGATTAGTGTCGATAGCTCGATGTCAATTCAGAAATGAATAATAATCGTAAATAATTCATAAATAAACCTCGACAGATACATGGGAACTCCTTGTTCTCGCCGTTCAAAGAGCCAATCCCATTATGTCTCCATTCAACCCTATGATTGAAGATGATGAAACAAGGTGCTCTCTTTGGTTCTTTGCTGAGGAGCACGTAGCCTTATATACGCTTTAATTGAAAAATGTTCCATTGTTTATAATCCAATATGGTGTCATTCTGTCCCTTTCCTATTGGTGATATCTGGGCGTCTCTTCTCTCATTGCAATGACGGCCATGACATTCTCAACCTAGCGCCTGGCTTGGCTGAACAGGGATGAGCCTACTTCAGAAATCAGCCCTTTTTTGTCTTTGGCAATCAAAGCACCCTTGTGAGACCATGGCACTCCTCGCCGTATCTACTAATCAGGACATACACACTTTTCAAATCTATTAGACACAATTTGGTTCTTTCAACCATAATGACATGCACAAAGCAGCAACCAAATTGGTAACCCAAATCCAGAACTATTTGTGTGCATAAATAAAAGTTGATTTCACAAAATCAATATCATCTTTTTTAAAATTTTTTAACTATTTAAATATTTAAATACTAGTATGAATCATGTCTCGTGCGTTTGTGAGGTTATCAACACCTAATCCCGAACACAGCAATATAATTACAACATTGAATCCCATCTCCGTAATGATAAGCAGAGTGGAAAACAAATCAATAGATGGATTAAAATGCCATCAGGGCCTCTTTAAATATATCATGTAGAACCTTTATCACATCTGGGCAATGAAGCAATGCACATGGACTCGTAGAAGCACACCCAACATCCGAATAATACACACATGCATGGGTGAGTCACAATCATGCACATACACACGCACACACGCACACACATACACACACACACACACACACACACACACACACACACACACACACACACACACACACACCGAGCACACTCCCAGCATGTGAGCAATGAAGATCTCTCCATAGACTAAGCAGTTCATCTATAATTCATTCGGAGCTCTAATAGGGGTGATACCAGCGAGCTGTGTGAACTGATGGGCCGTGCAAGTATCTGTCTTAAGTATTATGGATACTATTGTCTATATGCACACACACGCACACACACACATACACACACACACATGTATGAACGCACACACATGCACACACACACACACACACATATGTATGAATGTACACAGACACATGCACACACACACACACACACACACACGCACACATGTATGAACGCACACGGACACATGCACACACACACACACACACACATGTATGAACGTACACAGACACATGCACACACACATGCACACACACACACACACACATATGAACGCACACACATACACATGCACACACCCACACACACACATACACACGCACACACACAGACACACACTACACACACACACACACACACTCTCCCGCCACACTAACTCACATTTGCAACAAAAGTCGGTATACAGTAAACAGCTATTAACACCTATTTGATGTTCGTTTAAGTGGCCAGTCTTTTACATTTAACGAGTCCTTCATTAGACAACGAGAACCGGGTCTCCGCTGCGTGCCCTCGCGCCGCCCACCCGCTCCCGGTCTCTCTCTGCCACCGACTCACCTGAGTGATGTCCATGCGGGAATCACAGCTCAGCGGCTGTGTCGACATCAGTCCGTTTGAGCCAATCACAGTGGAGAGCAGACCCCGCTCGTTAATCTTCTGGATGGTGGTGCCATCCACAAAGTAGACGACGCCCCTTTTATCCACCGCAATACCTGGGTGGGAGAGAGAGAGATAGATAGAGAGCGAGAGTCAGACAATGAGGCTTTGAGTGAATGTGTGTGTGCGGTGGGTGGGGTGGGGGGGAGTGTGCGCCACGTGTGTGCGTTAGTGAGAAAATTAGAAAGATAGAGAGGGATCGAAGTGAGGGGGATAAAAAAAAAGGAAAAAGAGAGCGGAGAAGCGGGGAGACGCATTCAACTCGGTTAGACATTCAGCTCAGGCCGCTGTCTTATCAAAGACACTGCACCAGCCAAATGTAATTATATTTCCATTCCAGGGCCCACTAAAGGGATTAAAACAATGCGACTGGAGGAAGAAGTTATTTGTCACATTAGATGCCGGCATTGAGGTGCGGCAGTGAACTCCTGACACCCTGGGACGCCGCGCGTGTGTGCGCGTGTGTGTGTGTGTGTGTGTGCGTGTGTGCTATAAACATGTCGGCTCGTGGACCAGTAAATATTTGTGGACGTATTTAATGTGTCGTATATCATTGTCTACCATGCGTGCCGTAAACACCTATCAAGCTAGTGTGGCTTGAATCTATTGTCTTTCAGTGTGTGTGTGTGGCTGTTTGTGTGTGTGTGTGTGTGTGTGTGTGTGTGTGTGTGTGTGTGTTTGGGTTTTCCAACTGTGCTTTGCTGTTGGTTTGTGCAACTGTCAGGCATATATACCTGCATTGGCAGGTATATATATATATATATATATATATATATATATATATATATATGTGTGTGTGTGTGTGTGTGAGTGTGTGTGTGTGTTTGTGAGTTGATTTGGACGCTGTATTCTTGAACTCTCCTTGCGGCAGGGGCGCTGCAGCAGGCCGGCGGGGCAGCCGGGGGCATGGCGGCGGAGGGGAAGCCGGGGCAAAGCGTCGCGGGGCCACGCATAGAAGGTCAGCGCGGCGCATGAATCATCCGTTATGGATGAGGGCCGACCTTCATCCGACCACGGCTCATTTTCATACAAACACCGTTCCCGGTGACCCGACTCCCCTCCCGTACGACGCCCTCCGATTCCTGCTAACGCTATGCTTACGTTCGCTAATCAATTGATTAGCTCCCGCCGCATTTAACGCCAAGTGTGGTTGTTTCTCGTCTTTCCCGCCACATTCAGCCCGCTTACAATAACACAGGGCTTGCGGAGTGACATTGCGGCCACGGATGCTTTGTTTTTTTTTAAAACTTTATTTCGCTTGGGTCATCCGGACATCCGCGCATCTCCCGTCCATTTGATTGTTCCCGTCAGTCTCGGCGTTCACCTCTGGCCGCCTGCACGCTCGCGGCTTTTGTAGGGGACGGTTTTGCTTACCCTCTGCATCCGGGCCAGTGACCTCACTGTGTTGCCACGACGTGGAAGGTCCTCATCCTTACACACACACACACACACACACACACACACACACACACACACACACACACTCACAGCTGACTCCACCTGTGTGTGATCTTACACACGTGCACACACACACACACACACACACACACACACACACACAGGTTGTGGCAGCACACAACCTGAACGGCACAAATGTCCTCCAGCGTTGGCAACCCAGGGCCGACTCTGTGAGTCATAAATCGTGCCGGTAGGAGGAGGAGGGCGGCGGGGGGGGGGGGGGGGGGGGGGGAGGTGCTGAGGGGGAGGTGCAGGGGAGGAGTGCCCTGGGTCACAGTGTTTCCTCCAGAGGCCAGAAGGTGAACTGTAGACCTCTCCCTCTTGGCCCTTTCATCATTCCCTCTGACACAGACAGATTATACCTCCCACACTACAAACCCCCCCCCCCCCTCCAGCCTCCCACACCCCTCTTCCCACTTTCACTCCCACTCTCTCATTGTCTCAAGTCTGCACTTTCACTTTTTTTCCCCCCCCCTTTCATTCCAGATCTCTCGCTCTCCCTTGGCTTTTCTCTCTCCCCCACTCTCTCTCTCTCTCCCAGTCTCCGATGCGACCGTGCAAATCAAATCAGCGGCCTTTGACCTTTCAAACAGGTCTCTCTGGGGCTCCTTTTTTATCTCCGTCCCGGTTGTCCCATTCACATTCTCCCTCGCTGTCAGCCGACATTATGCAGGAGCGATGTCTCGTCCACCCACACAGTCAGTGCCTGCTAATATTGGGAGTCACCCCCTCCCCCCCCTCTCTCGCACCCATACACATACGCATACACATACGCACACACACACACATACACGCGCAAACACACCCATTTCAACACCTTCTTTCTGACTTGTCGCTTGCCTGGATCCCATCCCTCCTCCCCCCCCCCTACGTCTCCCCCCCTTCCAGCCCATCCATGCTATCACGTCTACTTCGCTAACACTGTCCCTGATCTTAGCGCTCATAAATCCTGCACAAGGACATGGCGAGGCAGAAAGGACTCTCTCTCTCTCTCTCTCTCCCTGTCTATACCTATCCCCATCGCTCTGTCTCCCTCTCTCTCTCTGTCTCTCTTTTTCTCTCCCTCGCTCTCTCCCTCTTTATCTCTCTCTCTCTACCTCTCTGTCTTTCTCTCTCTCTCTCTCTCTCTCTCTCCCTCCCTCTCTCCATCTCTCTTTCTCTTCCTCTCTCTCCCTTTCTCTCTCTTTATCTCTCTTCCTCTCTCTCTCTCTCTCTCTCTCTCTCCCTCTCTCTCCGTATCTCTCCCTCTCCCTCGGCAACACCAAACAACTTCTTCCTCTCTCTCTTCAGCCTATCAGAAACCCCCCCCCCCCCCCCCCCCCACCACCGCCACCCACCCACCCCCCCCACCCCACGCCTCCCACCGCGGCCGCCTTTTATGTATGCCTCTCGTCTATTTTTCCAATATCTGCCACCCCCAAGTTCCCTCTGTTCTTTTAATGCCTTTTGTCGCAATTTCCCGATGCACTCGGTGGCGCACAGCGGCCCGGGATTATCATGTGTTGCATTGGCGCTTCTTCCCAACTGTGCGATCTGCGGCTCTGTCTCCGCACCCGCACACACACACACACACACACACACACAACAGTGTGTGAGTCCCACTTCATTCATGCACACACGAGTGCACAATAATTGAAAAGAGAGAAGAAGAAGAAGAAGAAGAAGAAGAAGAAGAAGAAGAAGAAGAAGAAGAAGAAGAAGAAGAAGAAGAAGAAGAAGAAGAAGAAGAAGAAGAAGGAACAAACATGTAAAATCTGTTATATTATTATTGCATCGACGGGAGGATTTAGGTCCGGCCGTTGTGGTTGTTGTTGTTGTTTAAGCGTATTGTGCTGTGGCTATTGTAGATGAGCGCATATTCCAGTTGTCTGAGGATTGAGGATTTCCTGCTGAAGAAGGGACGCTAGTGTGTGTGCGTGTGCGTGTGCGCGTGTGTGTGCCGAGCTCAGGGAATTTATGTTAGAGCAGCCGGGTGTACGATGGACGAGGGATATTCACAGACTTCAAAAGATTGTATGCCTCTCCCTGGGTGAACCCCGGTGCTCTGATGTTGGTGTTTAGGACTTGGCAGACAGCAAGGCGGAGAGATAATTGAGATAAATCTCAACTCCGCCGGGAGACGGACATTCGGGTTTAGAGTTAGAGCTGTGGGGTTTTTTTTTAAACCGTAGAGAAAAGCGAATTAGACTTGAATTGCATTGACCTTGGAATAGAGAGAGAGCCAGGCTGGAGATGAGAGGAGCTGAAAGGAGAGGAGACGACGGAGAGGAGGAGGAGGAGGAGGAGGAGGAGGAGAGCGGAGGATGCCGCTGTGCTATTCGCATTCAGCTCAGACATTGTGAGAGAAAACACACAAAGCGAGCGAGACAGAGAGAGAGAGAGAGAGAGAGAGAGAGAGAGAGGTGGGAAAAAATTCAGAAAAGGAGGAAAAGGCAAATGAGACATGATGAGGAATCGCTTCAATTTGGCAGACCAATCACACTCAATCAGCGTACCTCAATTGTTCCCTGTGCTTGTCAAATAAATATCTGTTAAGATACCCCCCTCCTTCAGAATTGAACGACAAAACCGATCTGATTAATGTCGAAAAGAGGGGTCTTCTGGAGCATCAGTGTTGATTACAACTATTTGAGCGAGAGCGAGAGAGAAGATCCCCTTGGTAGACGCCTGGGGAGGGGCGACGCGAGGCGCTAAGGGCAAGAGATTAAAGAAGATCTTAAGACTGAGATATGGTTGACGTATGTGAGCCGTGAGAGGAGACAGAGGTGTTTGCATGGGTGTTGCTTGTTGTTCAACATCAGTAATGGAGCGATGCGATTGGTGTGCACCGAGCCTGCACATAAATGCCAAAAAGGTCATCGCACCATGACTTACCAGTGACTAATACTTAATAATACTAGGATTGAGGATGATGCACAATGCATAATAATACAGATGATGATTAATTTAAATTGTGTGATCTTCTGAGGTCTTTTGTTCCACCTAATTGGCAATTAAAATCACTCATCGTTCTATTTTGCTGTTTTCAAATCAACAGCGCCAATGAAAATAAAAAGAAAACACATGATTTAAATGGAGCTAAGGCAGTTCAAACAGGAGATGACGACATTCCCCCTCTACGTCTCGCTGCTCTATGTCTGGGTTGTTAATTCCCAAGCTGTCATTGCATATATATATATATATATATATATATATATATATATATATATATATATACACAGCTCTCATTCATTCCCGTCTCTGTTCTTTTCATTGCGACTCGTTGCAGCCCTCCTCCATCCCCTTCACCTCCGGGACGAGGCTCCATCTGTCTACGGAGATGAGAAGGTCTGTCTATAGTCACCACCACCACCAGCGTCTAGACACCATCATAGTCACCACCACCACCAGCGAGTAGACACCATCATAGTCACCACCACCACCAGCGTCTAGACTCCATCATAGTAACCACCACCACCTGCGTCTAGACTCCATCATAGTCACCACCACCACCAGCGTCTAGACACCATCATAGTCACCACCACCACCAGCGTCTAGACACCATCATAGTCACCACCACCACCAGCAGTGTCTAGACACCATCATAGTCACCACCACCACCAGCGTCTAGACACCATCATAGTCACCACCACCACCAGCGTCTAGACACCATCATAGTCACCACCACCACCACCACCAGCGTGTAGACACCATCATAGTCACCACCACCACCAGCGTCTAGACACCATCATAGTCACCACCACCACCAGCGTCTAGACACCATCATAGTCACCACCACCACCAGCGTCTAGACACCATCATAGTCACCACCACCACCAGCGTCTAGACACCATCATAGTCACCACCACCACCAGCGTCTAGACACCATCATAGTCACCACCACTACCAGCAGCGTCTAGACACCATCATAGTCACCACCACCACCACCAGCAGCGTCTAGACACCATCATAGTCACCACCACCACCAGCGTCTAGACACCATCATAGTCACCACCACCACCAGCGTCTAGACACCATCATAGTCACCACCACTACCAGCAGCGTCTAGACACCATCATAGTCACCACCACCACCACCAGCAGCGTCTAGACACCATCATAGTCACCACCACCACCAGCGTCTAGACACCATCATAGTCACCACCACCACCAGCGTCTAGACACCATCATAGTCACCACCAGCGTCTAGACACCATCAGTCACCACCACCACCACCACCAGCGTCTAGACACCATCATAGTCACCACCACCACCACCAGCGTCTAGACACCATCATAGTCAACACCAGCGTGTAGACACCATCATAGTCACCACCACCACCAGCGTCTAGACACCATCATAGTCACCACCACCACCACCAGCGTCTAGACACCATCATAGTCACCACCACCACCAGCGTCTAGACACCATCATAGTCACCACCACCACCAGCGTCTAGACACCATCATAGTCACCACCACCACCAGCGTCTAGACACCATCATAGTCACCACCACCACCAGCAGTGTCTAGACACCATCATAGTCACCACCACCACCAGCGTCTAGACACCATCATAGTCACCACCACCACCAGCGTCTAGACACCATCATAGTCACCACCACCACCAGCGTCTAGACACCATCATAGTCACCACCACCACCAGCGTCTAGACACCATCATAGTCACCACCACCACCAGCGTCTAGACACCATCATAGTCAACACCAGCGTGTAGACACCATCATAGTCACCACCACCACCAGCGTCTAGACACCATCATAGTCACCACCACCACCACCAGCGTCTAGACACCATCATAGTCACCACCACCACCAGCGTCTAGACACCATCATAGTCACCACCACCACCAGCGTCTAGACACCATCATAGTCACCACCACCACCAGCGTCTAGACACCATCATAGTCACCACCACCACCAGCAGTGTCTAGACACCATCATAGTCACCACCACCACCAGCGTCTAGACACCATCATAGTCACCACCACCACCAGCGTCTAGACACCATCATAGTCACCACCACCACCAGCGTCTAGACACCATCATAGTCACCACCACCACCAGCGTCTAGACACCATCATAGTCACCACCACCACCAGCGTCTAGACACCATCATAGTCACCACCACCACCAGCGTCTAGACACCATCATAGTCACCACCACCACCAGCGTCTAGACACCATCATAGTCACCACCACCACCAGCGTCTAGACACCATCAGGGGGGAATTCATCTCCCGGCAGACTTCATGGGATCCATTGTCCCCATGACTTTTAATTTAATGGTGTCACCAAATGTGTTTTCAGTAAATGTTGTTCATTTTCAATACGAGTCTTTACTGATTGAATTGCATTCTACTGATTGAATTGTATTTGTATCGTAATTGTGTATTTTAATTTAAAGGTGTTTCCTACCAATCAGCAGGAAACACAATCAGCTCAGAGCTAGCATTGGTTAGCGCTGCGTTTCTTTGTGAATGTCGGTTGGCAGGGCAGGCTGAATGCTGCTCCTAGGAAGGCATGTAGCGCACCGTAGCTCGCCCATTCAGCTTCACACTTCATTGTTGTGTCCTGTCTTTCAGTCCGCTGCTACATCTTAAAGACAGCATTACATGAACGTACATTTATTTTCCGAACCTTGTTAGCCGCAGTGAATCATCTGCACACACACACACACACACACACACACACACACACGATTCAGCTATGCAATGCAAGTCCCTCTGTCAATGGAAAAAAACAGGCTTAACATTTCAAACAATACAAATCACAACGGGATGCGTCCAATTTTCCTTTCCGAAGCACGCAACAGGTTATTGCATTGGATTTCTTTTATATTTGGTCCCACACTAACTACCTGAATGGATGCCTTCATGCCTGCGTACCTTACATGGAAAATATGTCACATTGGACTGAGAAATGTAAGGTAAAGACTATTTCTGAAAGCCCCATGGTATTACTTTGAATACATAGCCAGCAGCGGTCTCATATATATATATATATATATAAATATATTTATACACGTGTATGAATGTACGCATGTCATGAGGATCTGGGTCATTTATATGCATACTGTGTGTGTGTGTGTGTGTGTATATATACCGTATATATGCACATGGCGGATCGCATAAAAGGAAAGAAATATCGTATATTCCTGTTTATTAAATGACCAACCTGTTATTATCAGTAGGTAGAGCTTTTTGGTATCTGTTGGCCTCGTTTAGTCATTGAAATACGCGCTAAATGCGTTCATTTAAAAAAAAAAGAAGCATTCGCAGTGTTTAGCAGTGTCACCATTTAGTATCGACTCCGCCTTGGGACATCAACCGAGGTGTTACCAAAAAAAAAAGCAGCGGCTACCAGGCAGGTACTATCCGCGACATTTATACACTTATTATACACACGACACTGCACACACGGAGAACCACAAAATGAAGTGTCAGACGCTTGTATCGGAAGTCAGTCTAGCTCACTGTAATCACCGGAAGTGGTGGGTGTAATGATATAGATAGACGGACATATTGTCGCTGCGTCTAAGTGATGCCAGCAGCCTCTGATTACCCGTGGCAGTTAAGGAACAGAGGCGCCGTGTGGGGGAACTTGACAGGGGAAAGGCAGAGAAATGCGTGCTTCTATCTATCTATCTGCGGGGTTGTCCTTAGGTAAACAAAAAGAAAAATAATGAAGGGCAAATCGAAAACGACGGCTAATGTTAAAACGGTAGAAAATGTCAGCCGTATTGTATATATAGATTTTGCTTTCTTCCTTTTCATCGTTGAAGATACGCACGTGCTGAACGAATCAGAGTAAGCTTCTTAGCGGCGTAGCTTAACTACTTTAACTATAATTACTTGACACATTCACTGACACACAAACACACACACACGCACTGCCAAACATGCGCACACACACACACACACACACACAGACGCACACACACAAACAAATAGTGTGATGACACAAATCTACCTCCCTGTGTGTGTGTGTGTGCGTGTGTATGCATGACATGCATATGTATTGCATGTTCATGTAAATACCCGTGTTTTACTACATGTTTTGTACCGCACGACGGACGACCTCACAGACACATAAATATATCTTTATTGCCTCCATCTATCATCACCGGGGGACACATAAACACGTTGCGGCGCTCCCACGGAAAGACCCCATCATCGCCGAATGGCGGCCATTCGCCAGTTCAAGTGCGGTTCCTAATGACGACCGTCCGTCCAATATGGAGTCCAAAAACACTTCTCTTACGGTCGATCGATACCAGATTGCATCATAAATGAAGCGAGTAATGTATTTGTGGTGGATCTTTGGCGAGCAGAAATAATTCATGTTGCCGTTAATTAATTATTCATTAAAGCCCCACAGACTGTTAGTAATTAAAAGTCTAAATCAGACACTGTGACTCATCTAATTATAAACTGCTATAAGTTTGTTAACATATTAACCCGTATTAATTAAATATTGATAACTGACTTTTTCAGAGCCGGTTGTTCCTTAACTAAGCATGCCAAGCCTTACGCGTTAGGTGGGAATCTGCGGATTCAGATGAAGATTTTGCAATACTTGTATGCTAATTTCACTGTGAATGAACATTTTCTCTCTTTTTTTTATACACGTGAAAATATGCGGCTTGGCGGTAATTGCCTTGTTTGATACCAAAAGAGAGATCCAAAGCAATCACAGAGGAGGCAGACAAACCCAATTATAAAAGCAATCGGAAAAAAGCTTTATTTTTCAGGAGACATCTGTATGAAAGGCTGGGGGGGGTTCGGGATCAGTGTGAGGGGAGCAGGGAGGAGCGAGGAGCGAGGAGGGCTAGTCAATTACGCCCCAGTGTTTAAAACATCAAATAAACAGGGGAAAAAGGTTTCCATCAATAGAGACCCGAATCGAGACATCGTAGGCCGGGCGATTTTGCGGATTAATACACAACGACGGCTTCAAGAGTCGGGATCAGAAGCACAAAAGTGTTTTTTGCTTGCTGAAGACAATAAAAACACAAGACAGGGTGATCCTGCACTGAATACATCTGAATGGATGGACTTGAAAGAGGACAACAACAAACTGTTTTGCGTATTGAGGACAACACAAACAACAATCACACAGGGTCATCTCTTCTACGTAGGTTTGTGGGAAGGGGGACGGGGGACGGGGGGGGGGGGAGAAAAAAAAACAAGCGGGGAAGTGAAAGCGAATGTGACAACAACTTGTGTATGTGCCACACGTCCAACACACACACACACAATCACAAGTTGCTTGTAAGGGGGGACATCTCCCTCCGCAAGTCTAGAGCACTATCTCTGGGCATCTTTCTCATGGGTAGTTGGTTTCAAACATTCCCGAAAGCCATCCTGAGCTCCCCCCCCCCCCCCCCCATGTCTCCACAGGACGTGATGCCACCGATTTGCTGTTGTGGGGTGCAGATTGTCCGGAGGCTCGGTCGGCCACCGCTTTCCCTTTGCCTATCTGTTGCGTTTTTGTTTTTTTTTCTTTAAGAGATCTGCTCGTGATAATGGTAGCCAGGGCAAACATTTAACAGCAACCGGACTGGAAGCACACATTAACATATACAGGCACACACACGCACACGCATGCATGCACGCACGCACATGCCTGCAGGAGCACACACACACGTGGACAGACAGACAGACACACACACACACACACGCACAGACACACAAACACACGCACTATAAAGTCATGCTAGAAAGCATTCTCTTTGCCAACTTGTTCAGGGAGGCATCACACATCCTTATTGTTCTGTTTTTGTACAGAAAAACAAGTACAGACGCCCTGCTGTTACCATGATCACTTCAGAACAAACACCCGAGAGATAAAACCAACACAGGCCGCGCACACGCACACAAACACACACACACCCACACACACACACACACACACACAAGCATTTTGTCTCAATTGGGGGTAATGGGTTGTAAATAGCAGAGGACTTTTATGTGTGTGTGTGTGTGTGTGTGTGTGTATGTATGTGTGTGTGTATGCATGTGTGTGTGTGTGTGTGAGCATACATTGGTGTGTGTGTGTGTGTGCGCGCGCGCGCGTGTGTGTACCAACCAGGGCCGTCGCAACCAGTTAAGGAGACATGAGTGTCACATCCACCCCCCCCCCCCCCCCCCCCCCATGTGTGAGATCACACTGACGTTGCCGAGCTGCCACACCTCCACCAAGACACCCACAATGCACTCCCTCAGCGCCGCCTCACAGGGAGGGCCACCGAGGGGCTAGGGACCTCTCTGTGTTAGGGCACACATCTGTCAATCAAAGAACGAAAAAAAAACAGAAAAAAACCCCACAAAACCCACACAAAAGCGCGCGGACTTACACACGCCCCTCTAGACGAGCACCTCAAGCCAGCTCTGGCCTCGAGCCCGTGTTTGTTATTGACTTAGGGCTTTGTTACACACACACACACGCACACACGCACACACGCACACACACACACACGCACACACACACAAAGTGAGTTTGCGTAATCTCTCCGGGTTACACTACAAACTCTGACTACAAACAAGCTATCTGTCAGTGCAGCCGGTGTTGTAAAGTGCGGATGGAAGTGAATACCCGAGATGTGACCGCCAGTTGGCACGTAATTTTACTGTTAACTTACAGGGGCGCCTTTCCTTCAGAAAAAGGGAAGCTTGTACGGCGTCTTTTCCGTTCGGGGGGAACTGCATGTCCTCCCGTGAAATATGGAGCGAGTGTAGTTGCGGTTGGTGCAGTTTGAAGCGCTCTACAGAACCGGGCTGAGCATAGCAGCATGTTGTGGGTTACTTTCAGGTGGGGATGGGATGGGAGCCTCCATCGCTCCGAGCAGCCCGGAAAAAAAACATTTTCTTTTAATAATCTAGCTATCTGAAGTGTTGACGCCGGGCGTAGGGCCGTGATGACCAGAGCGAGACGTCTTTTTCTATTCTTTTTCTTCAGAGTTCACCAAAAAATCCCACTAGTCCCTCAAGTCAATACTTCATATTGTGAGCACTTAGCGATCCATATCTCTTCATATGCCATTGTTCCCTCTCTAATTACCACGCAGGGTGCGGAGGGAAAATGAGCGGTGGTAAAAAAAAAAGACAAAAAAAAGGGAAAAAGCGCGACCCGCATGCCATCTCGCTATTTTGCATTATCACAGAGCGGGCTGCTGTGTGACTAATTCATGCGTATATCATTAATGCAGGAATGTCCAGGGGCAAAGACAAAGGCTCAGTCAATGTGAAAAGCAACACACAAGCAGGCTGCTAAAAAAAAAAGTGCACACATATGCTCACACACACACGCACACACACACAGACACACACACACGCACACGTACACACACACACACACAACATACGCAATCTTACATGTAGACACACTCACGCACCACACACACACACTTGCACACAGGTAAGCACGCACACACACACGCAAGCAATCTTACACACATGCACAAAATCCCATAGAACCATGTGGAACACTCACACACCACACACACACATACGCAACCACACTTGCACACAGTTAAGCATGTGCACACACACACACACACACACACATAGACACACACACACACACATACGCACAAAGACTTGAAGCTGAAATGCATTGTCAGAATATCAGTTATCAGCCCTTCAACCATGATTGACCCTCTGAGGGAGCAGGTGGCTACACGGCCATTTTACAGTAATATGGAGATGAGTTGAGGGACCGTCCGTTCTTCCTCGGGATTCACGGGGAAAACACATTTCTCTCACTAACACGCTCAGCTATCTTTCTTTGTGAATGTCCTCCTCTGCCTCCTCTCGGTCTGTCCTCCATTTTTCCTAACCTCTAATGTTCCCTCTCTCCTCCTCCTCCTCCTCCTCCTCCTCCTCCTCCTCCTCCTCTCTCCCTCTCCCCATTCTGTTCCATTCTCTCTCTTTATTTTTTAATCTGTTTCCTCTTCCATCCTCTTTCTTTATTCATTACTTGGGATAAAAAAAAGGCAACCATATCTTGGTAAAAACACACACACTCAATGCTGCGCAAAGCCAAATGCGGCAAAAGTCCATATTTCAAATTCCCTCCTGTATGAATATGTCCTATATTCCTTCAAGCCACTGGGCAACCCCGGAGAAGTAAGGTGTGTCTGTGTCTGATCACACAGCTCCGCCACACAGCTGGGATTAAACCCAGTCTGGAGAACAGCAGAACCAGGAGTTCAGGGACCGGAGTCGTGATTTCAACGGTCCCAGTGCAGATCATTTGCCAAATCCAGGAGTCAATTGGCACCCGTCCCCGACTCAAATTGGGGAGGGAAGGGGATTGAAGGGGAGGGAGGGAGGGAGGGAGGGAAGGGGGAAGGTGGGTGACGTGTACTGCAGTTCACGGCCAGAACTGCCATTGTTCCCGACAGTATTGAATGGTTGACTCCAACATTGGGAAGCGTTGGGAAGCACGGAAACAGTTCACCTGGATAGTCCACAGTTGAGTATCAAATGAAGCATTGGGTTGGTTCATGCAGGACACAGGAGTCACACGGCCTCAGCCGTAATCAGCTGATTAAATCGGCATCACCCACCAATCACAGTCCATTCTCACAACAAGGCTATTGTAAATTATGTCACCATTCTGCTACTACACCCTGCTGCTCCACACATCGCTGCTGCTGCTGCTGTGGCGAAGCTTTCCCTCTACCAGCCCAGCCTCCACCTTTCTAGTTCCTACCATGGCTCAAAGGTAAAATGATGAATCGAGGCATTGAACTGAATTTAATTTTTTTTTGCTTGAGCCCACTCTTGTATACCCATGGAGGGTTATGAATATATATATTAGGGCTGCCCCCCTAATAGTCGACCAACCCGGCTTAGTCGATCAACAGAGGCTTAGTCGAATACGTTTTCATTAGTCGCGCAAAAAGTAAAAAATAACAAGCATCGCAACCGAATACATCCGTGGTTGCAACAAGCCCTGATTTAACTAATCGCTGCAGAAATACTGACCAATACACCTGGGCAGGTAGACACCTAGGCAGGTAGACACCTAGGCAGGTAGACACCTGGGCAGGTAGACACCTAGGCAGGTAGACACCTGGGCAGGTAGACACCTAGGTAGGTAGGCAGGTAGACACCGCTAGACACACGGGACTCACACCGGTGATCGCGGCTTTAGTTCTCCGTGTCTGATCGCTGTAATTCGGAGCGTGAATATCCGTTGAATATCTAATATCTTTCTAACTTTAAAAAACACTTTTGTATTTTTTAAGACAAGACAATAGTCGCTCATCCCTCGTAACTACGCCCGTGAAGGTGAACCCTCCCAGACTCCGCTATTAACATGAACCGCTCCGCCGAAGGAGCCGCACGTCCACACGCACCGGACACCAAAATACCAATGCACACTTTTTCCATTTGCTTGCTTTTAAATAAAGTTGTGTGCAGTTATACGGTGTATAAATACACTTCAAAAGTCAAAAGTCAAAGTCAAAAGTCAAATCAAAAGTGTTCCATGTCTCCTTCCTGGTTGACAACCTTCAGAACCGCTTGGTCCATGTCGTTAATAGGCTGCCCGCTTTGTGCGTGTGCTTGTAAAAAAAATTTTTTTTAAAGGCTGATTATTACGGTATTGAAGTATCTGTAAAGTAGCACAAGGTTAACAGTGTTTCTTTTATAACACTCTCACCCTGGAACTCAAAACACTTTCTGATGAATAAATCAAAATAATTATATTAAAAAGTGCGACGATTAGTCGACTATCGGCTTGAAATGGCGACTAATAGCCGACTAAGAACATCTTTAGTCAGGGGCAGCCCTAATATATATATATATATATATATATATATATATATATATATATATATTTATTTATTTATTTTTAAGTTAAAAAAGAAAATATGTATAATCTTTTTGGGCTACTTTGTTCTTGTTGTCGTTTTAAGATTTTCCAACATCATGGATTTTGTTGCTATATATATATATATATATATATATATATATATATATATATATATATATATATATATATATATATTTTTTTTTAAAGAAACTTAGCGTGTTTGCGTATTAGCCTTGCTAGCATTGGCATGGTATCATTCTCATTGCAAATTGCATATACGACGAGTTGGCTAACGCAACCACATGCATTTTCTTCAGAAAATGTACATTTCAACATGTCTAGTTGTATCTGTTGCATGACGTACAAACAAGCATTACTCCGTTCAAACTAAATAAATGAACCCCGGGCTCAGCAAAGTGATAAAAAAAAAATACCTTGTTGTCCGCAAAGGAACATATTCACAGAACAGCAAATACTCTGACAAGTCATTTGCCTCAATATATCGCACATGAGCTATAAAAAAAATACAGCTGTTGTCGCTGTCAGTTGCCAGACCGTCGCTGTGATGCGTGGGACACACGGCCATGGCATTTATAGTCGCCGTTTTGCCGTAACGTCGCTGTGACGCGTGGGACACCTGGCCTGTGGAGATTCAAACATGCGCAACGCGCGACAAATCGCTGCATGAATCGTGATTACATGATTTTTGATTCACGCAGGCCTGCGCAGTTCACAAATGGCGACTGTGAAGTTTGACATTTCGGTGCACACGCGCGCGGGCAGTCAATTCGATCGCGTCGCTCGTGAATGTGTTTGTTTACAGCGCTTGTGTGCAGCGCTGTGTGTAGTCGGTCGTTGCGCCTGTGCTTTGTTTTCATGCGGTGTGCGATTGAGCGACTGAGCGTTGCGATTTCCCCCTCGCTGCAACACGGTCCATCCTCTCTTCTGTCCCATCTCACTGAGCCCCTGCCTGCAGTACCCCTGCGCCTCCCAAGGGAGGCGCGCCTCCCACTTTGGGAAGCACTGGTTCAAACAGTCCACCGATTTAGCCCATTGCACCCTGGCCCACTATCTCCCCCCTCTCTCTCTCTCTCTCTCTCTCTCTCTCTCTCTCTCTCTCTCTCTCTCTCTCTCTCTCTCTCTCTCTCTCCCTCTCTCTCTCTCTGATAGCTCACCTCACAGCTGTGGGGCTGAGCAAGACGGGGTGCATGTGTGTCAGTGTGATAGAGAGAGCAAGAGAGGAAAGGAGGGGAGAGACAGAGACAGAGAGAGAGGGAGAGAGAGAGAGAGCGAGAGAGAGAGAAAGGGAGACAGAGCGAGCGAGAGAGAGAGAGAGAGAGCGAGAGCGAGCGAGAGAGAGGGAGGGAGAGAGAGAGAGAGAGAGAGAGAGAGAGAGAGAGAGAGAGAGAGAGAGAGAGAGAAGCGGAGTAAAGAAGATGGAGTAAAAAGAGAAGATATTTGGTGGCAACGTGTCAGTTTGTGATAAGGGCATTAGTCTGCCCCCTGTGGGTCAGAGGAAGAGAGTGACGCTGCAAGCACTCACATGCACACACACACACACACACACACACACACACACACACACACACACACACAAGCACATAAAACGCACAGACACACACTCCCTCTATGGACGCCAGCTTTGCTGTCTGGAAGTAGTCAACAAACAGCAGATAAGACCGGTCCGAGGCAAACACCAACACCCAAACTCACCACCGCCGGTGTCACTCAGTTAACTGCAGCTTCTCTACGGGGACACACGTGCACGCACACACGCACACACACACATGCACACATGTACACAAACAAACACAAAGAAAGAAAGAAAGAAAGAAAGAAAGAAAGAAAGAAAGGAAGGAGGAAGGAAAGAAAGACACAAACAAACAATGAACAAAAAAAAAAAAACATGCTAATTTCACCAACAACAAGCCAATTTTTTCCATGTGTTGGAATAAACCCATGATGTTGTTGAGCAGGAGGGAGAGTGGGGGGGAGTGGTGGTGTGGGGGGTGGGGGTCCCAAACACACACACACACACGCCGAGGCGGCCGAGGACCCCCTGGGACGGACGCCTCTTTCATGTCAGACAAGGGATTCATCCTAAATGGAGCAAGGTCTTTTATTTACTATGCTAATTGACTGTGGAAACAGCGTTGCGCGCCAACCGCTAAACAATGCCCCAGATCTGGCGTGCGTTCGCCAGTGAGCGCCTGAAGGGCACTCTGTGTAATCCTATGGAGGGACTTTGGGGCAGAACGGCACTCGACACACCATTCTAGATTACTCATTCGGCGGCATTGTTTGCCACGCGCGCAAAAAAGGGGGAAGCGTGGCGGAGATGTTCGCGGCTGGCCGCGCGCGCCGACTGCGTATCGAGAATGCTGCGCGCGCACGCGTGTGCTGCACACACACACGCACACACACACACACACGCACGCGCGCGCACACAGGATGACATGAGAATCAATCGGGCAACACAAAAAAAAGGAAGACAAGAAAAAAAGGAAGCGAAAAAGAAAATTAGAGGGGAAAAAAAGAGTGAAAAGTCAGTCATTCGGCGCATATGCACACCAGAGGACAAAGATGAGATCAATGGTTAAAAAAAAAATCACAGGACTGCGGATTCAAATAAAAAGACGGACAGACCGACGGACACAATGTGACGGCTACAGCTCATTACCATCGCGGCACTAAGGGTTGCGGGGGCGGCCGTGGTCTGTTGTAGCTGGATAGAGGCTTTCAGCCTGCGCTCTCTGGAGCATTTTCTCTGAGAGCCGGTGAGCTGTAGCAACGATAGCGACGGTGAAAGCATACAGAGCTGCCACCGCTCATACAAAGAGAGAGAAGAGAGAGAGAGAGAGAGAGAGAGAGAGAGAGAGAGAGAGAGAGAGAGACAGAGACAGAGACAGAGACAGAGAGAGAGAGAGGGAGAGGGAGAGAGAGACAGAGAGACAGAGAGAGAGAGAGAGAGAGAGAGAGAGTCTAGGGACAACATCTTCAACTAGTGCATGAAGGCTACACCGCAAGAATATCCCAAGGTATGAAGGGCAAAGCAAGAGAGCGAGCCTTCGTATCATTCGTCAAAATGTGACGGGTGGGGGGAAAAAAAAGAAAACGCAAAAAAAGAAAAAAAAAAACACCCCGCTGAATTATTACATGAATTATTGTTCTTCGCCTCGTTCTTCTTGTCGATGTTGTAAGACATCTATTAGGGGGTTTGTTCTGGCCTTTGAGTCGCCTGCCTAATTAAGCAGCGGCGAAATTACCGCCGCGGATACGGTGGGGCGGTGCGGGCGGTGTAGCGCAGGCTGTAAGGTATGTACAGGACAGCTGTGGGCGCGCCGCCTTTGGCTTCGCCGTCGCCGCTCCCCTTTCCAGGGAGTGTGACTGACAGGGGAGGCTGAGGAGGTCCGTGGGTTTAGATTGAGTGACAGTGCCCGGGATACGTTGTGAGTTTTGGGGCCCGGGTACGACGACTGGAGGGACCAGGTGTGTGTGGGTTTGATTGGAGACGGGAATTTGACAGAATGCATATGTTTCCTTTTCTCTCTCCCCTTTTTTCCCCGCCGGGAAGCAGCTGTTTTTTGTTTTTCCTCATTTGCTCCCGCGGCTAATCAAGATATCCTCTGTAAGGGTATTAAAACACGGCCATCCCTTCCTTCCCCTCGAATACGCTTCATCTCGTCGCCGCGCCGATCTCTTCCTCCACGTGCTCACGCTTCGTCTCTTCGGCACACCGATCTCTTCCACCGCATGCTCATGCTAAGAGGAGGAGGAGGGGGGGGGGGGGCGGGAATCGGAGATCCGTGTCAAACTGCCATTCGTTTTCAACCCAGAGCAGTAAGTAGGACAGACGGAGTCGGCGTCGGCGGCGAGCGGGGAGGAAAAGTTGTGCCAGTTCTGGAAGTTTAATTGTCTCGCTAACTCATTTCAACAGCTCCGCAGCAGCTGCCACTCACCGGCGTCTAAAGCAGATGTTGATACGCCAGTTCAATCGTCGAGCCGTCTCGATGCAAAATCGCACAAACACACCCATCGCCAGCCGACATAAACAGTTTGAGCCTCTATGTGTCTTTGTCAGGGAACGCGCGCGAGAACAGCAGCAGCAGCAGCAGCCACATTTGGTTGTCAAATACACAGCAGATGTTGACAGTTGGAAATGAAGCCCTGAATGTGATAGGATTACACCGTATGGGTAAGGGTGAGGGTAAGGTAAGGGTAAGATGTATGGCTCAAACGTTAAGGGTCATGGTCGTGTATGATGTAAGGTTAGGTAAGGTAAGGTACAGTGTAAAGGTAAAAGTTGGGATTCCAGAAAGGTACGGGTAAAGGTAAGGTAAGGGTTAGGAACAGGGTCCAAAATGAACACCTGCCACCAGCCAATTGCTGACATATTTGACATTAGGCGAGTCAAAAAAAAAAAGAATTCAGCACTACATACTTACTTTTCCACTCTGGCAGGTAAAAGGTCACTATTCTAAAAGTGAGTTTTGGATAAGAATGGTTAAGAATAGCTTCAGAGTGACAGGACAGTCCTACCTCTGGGGTTGCTGAGCGCCGCCTCGGTGGCCTTCCCTCCCTCCCCGCAGTGGTTCTGGTCGAAGGGGAGGCACTGCTCCCCGGTGCCGGCCACCACCTCCAGGTTTCGGGCCGGGTCCTTGGGCTGGCCCAGGTTCCGGACCCGGTACACCCGGCGGCTGCTGGTGTCCGACACGTACAGGATATCGCCGATGGGATCCATGGCCAGGTAGTACTTATGAGCCGGGCTGGTGCTACGTAAGAGAGAGAGGGGGGGGGGGGGGGGGGGGGATGAGAGCGGTGAGATATGGGAGTTGTGGACGGATGCGCGTGTGTGTGTGTGTGTGTGTGTGTGTGCGCGCGTCAGGGTGTATC
>JAOPHQ010002085.1:60000-70625 GCA_030340625.1 Merluccius polli
TCAACAATAAACAAAAGATAAATACATACACTTCATATTTTTTTCTGTCTCTGAACCCTTCCACCGCTTCTCACACCGTCGCCTTCCTACCGAAACGGACACTCACTTGAGCTCCAGGACGGTCCTGGTGTATCCGTCGGGATGGACCCGGCGGATGAAGTTGAAGTCGCCCACGTAGAGGGAGCCGTCGGAGCCGCAGGCCAGCGCCACGGGGGCAAAGAGCATCATGTCGCGGGCGCCGCCGCTGCAGCCAGGGCCGCATGGCACGCTGCGGTAGAAGCCGTTGCCCATCACCGTGGCGATGACGGGAGGCTGCTGGGAGAGGAAGACGTTCTCGCCGTTCCCCTTGTGGAGGATGCCTGGAGAGAGAGAGAGAGAGAGAGAGAGAGAGAGAGAGAGAGAGAGAGAGAGAGAGATGGGGAGATAAAGGGAGACAAAGGGAGATATGGAAGGACATAGATGGAGAGAGAGAGAGAGAGAGAGAGAGAGAGAGAGAGAGAGAGAGAGAGAGAGAGAGAGAGAGCGATGGAGAGAGATATGGAGAGAGATGGGGAGATAAAGGGATACAAAGGGAGATATGGAGGGACATAGATAGAGAGATAGAGATAGAGATGAGATAGAGAGAGAGAGAGAGACAGAGACAGAGACAGAGAGAGGGGTAGAGAGGTAGATACAAAGCAAGAGAGAGATAGAGAGACAGACAGACAGATTGAGAGATACGGAGAGCGCCAGTTAGACAGAGGGATAAACAGCGAGTGAGATAAAAAAAAGAGAGAGATATGTACAGAAAGAAAAAGAAAAAAGAGAAAAAATATTTCATGCATATTAATACCATTGCAGCGGTTGTTTGTCTGACAAGCAGCGGCGCGGCAAATCTTTAGCAATGACTCAAATCCCCCCAGCAGTGAGTTTGATGCATTGCACTAGAGGACGAGCGCCCCGGAGAGCGGAAAGCGCCAAAAACCAAACGCAATAAGCCCGCCTTGATCTCACAGGCCTCGGCTATATCCATTGTTGAACCTGAATCCCCAATTAGATTGAGATCGTATTAGCCGCGGCATTCATCAATTCCCTGCGAATATGTACAATATCAATGTAAGCGTTATTGATTCGCAGGAAGCCTTATAACATCCTGTCTGCCTTGAGGTGTCTGTTGGCGTAATCGCATTTAACTCCACCACAGGTGAAACCGAAGACAGATTTTCAATTTGCTTTTCAGGCCACATTCTATTTCAGTATAGGCCGCATGGCCGCAAACGCCTACGCGTAAGCGCTGCGTCGGCGTGAGATTGCATTGCGCTTTTGTGTGCGTATTTACCGCTCGCTACGTTGAGAGCGTGGTGCTTGTCCAGAGACCAGCCGCCCAGGTTGGAAGGGACCAGTTCAAATCCTTGCATCACCGCCGTCCTCCGCTCCCATTGGACAACACCGGGGCACGACTCATACTCGTAGCCCACCGAGACTGAAATATAAGCATACATGCAATACATAAATACACACACACACACACACACAGATATGTATTGGGAATAATATGTACCCAATAGTATATATATATATATATATATATATATATATATATATATATATATATATATATATATATACTGTATATATATATATATATATATATATATATATATATATATATATATATATATATATATGTATATATATACAGTATATATATATGTATGTATATAGTTTTTCTTTTGTGCTGCTTGTCCTTTTTTGTTTTTGACCTTGTTTTGTGTTTGCATTCATAGGCAGGTTTGCTGCTGACACACATTCAAGGTTAGCGCACACACTTAGTTTGCAAAACAACACAAAAACAACTTTAGGACTTACCTCATTTAAAGATTCTCAATCAACAAATACTCTTTTCAACAAATACTGGCTAATTTCACAGCAATTAAATTAGTCTGTGTACAAAACTATTCACCCCATTTCCTTTATTAATTATTCTTAATGAATCAGTGCACTGGCCTACGGTAACAACACTCCCCGACCACAATCTCCCCAATTAAAGGCACTGAGCCACAACTTTCCCCTCCATGAAGATATGTTTCCTTCATGGGATGCGTAATATTTCCTACTCATCTCTTTTATGATTAGCGATTTCCCCCTCCCTGTCTGCTTGTGCATTTGAGAATGTCGTTGCCGAGCAACCCGGTTATTGCAAAAACCTCAGAAATATCCCTTTGAGGAAATTAAGCTGATTGTGAATGTATTTGTTAGTGTCATACGACCACTAAGCCATGACAGGGTTTTATAATGACCCGTAATTATAAACCCTAACAGACATTGTGTGAAACAGAGCCCCATGCACACAACACACACAACTATTCCCAATCATCCCTCCTCATTATAACATATAAACTGAGAAGACAGATGAGCGATGTGTGTGTGTGTGTGTGTGTTTGTGATTGTATGTCTGCCTGTGTATGTGTGGGATTGGATCTATACATGTCTGTGTGTGTGTATGTGTGTGTATGCATGTGTGTGGTGTGTATGCGTGTGTGTGTGTGTATGTGTGTGTGTGTGTGTGTGTGTGTGTGTGTGTGCGTGTGTGGGATGTGTGAAGCAGAGAGGCCATTGAGATGCGGAGGCGTAATCAAGAGGAGGCCGTCTTTATGAGTGAGCCCTAGAATTAGCAGCCTGCCTCTTGGCGGTAATGATACACTGTGTTGTCTTCCACTATCAACAACCTTATGGTTTAGCAGGCTTACACATGTTCTGACACCAATTTATCACTTCAGACTCTGAATGTGTTTGCTAGGCACCAGGTGACAAAAGCATGAGGAGAAAATACTAAATTACATACAAACCGAAAAAATAGGACACTTTCAATTGAATGCATTTGTGTGTGTGTGTGTGTGTGTGTGTCACGCTACAGAAAAACCCACCGCCGCCATTTTGCCCCGCTAACTTATCGGACTCGCTCGCTACTATTGAAGCCCAAAGACCGATGGACCGTTTAATTATTTACCCCGGCGCTACTTCTCTAAAGCAACGCGATACATTACCCAGTCGAAACAACAACAACAACAAGGAAAAACCCCTAAAATAAAAAAAAACACACACCACCACGCTTGCTTTTTACACCCCGACAAGCATTAATTAAGGTGTTAGGTGTTAGCTCTCCGGTCGCTACATAAGTGATACGCCTCGCGAGAGTGACCCTGGAGATATGAAGCATGATACTCTGTAATGGAGGACTACGGCGGTTTTGAGGGGGCGGGGGGGGGGGGGGGGGGGGGGCGGCGGTGACAACCTGACAAGGGGAGTGCAGCTGATAGGTGCAGTGTAAGAATAACTGTCAGCACCAATCACCGAGGGCTGACATCCCACGACTCCGGGAGTTAAGCCCCCACGTGGCTGTGCATCGTTACGCAGTCAGTATGAATTAGGAGACAATGGCTGGGCTGAGGGGGGGGGGGGGGGGGGGGGAGGAGGAGGAGGAGGAGGAGGAAAGGTAGGTGTGTGCAGCGCCGGCCGAGCAGCTCGTTAGGAAGACGTATGAGTCTTCCCTGATCTCCTGTCTAACGGGCTGATTGATCGATGGGCTGATCAACGAGCTAAATAATAATAATAGCCCATGGTCTTAAGACGTGAGGCGTGTGATAATGGTGTATGAGTTAATTACAAAAGCACAGATTCTAAACTGCTTTGATTTTTCATTCTTTTCTCCTTTTACCACAGTGTGCACAGGTAGCATAGCCAAAAGCGATGCTAGTCTTTTATTGCTATTGCAGAATTCGGTTTGGAAAGAATTGCAAAACCAAACGGTAACCGATTCCATATACCAAAGTGTGTTTAGTATGTATGGGATAATTGACGAGCGGGCGCGGTGTTATTGAAAAACAATACACAACGCAGGGCTGAGGAGGAACCCGGAGGGGTTGGCCTCCGCGAAGTGCAATGTTTTCCGATAACAGCACGCCTAGGAGTGTGGCACGGCCACTTGCAAAGCGTTAAAAATCGTTTTTTTTTTTAAGGGGCGGTTCTGTCTAAAAATTAAAACTTTCTAACTTGCAATATTTTTTGTGTTCCTGTGAACACAAATGATCTGACCGGAGAAATATATTAGCAGACGTTATCAACTTCAGTTACTTGGCAACTACTTTGTAGACTACATATTTCCAAAACTCATTAAATCAACAGACATATATATATATATATATATATATATATATATATATACATACAAAATAATGCTTTATTAGCTCAATCTTGTAACCAAAATATTCACTGTAAAAAAATGTTTTGACACATTTGGTTTATAATATGGTTAAATTCCACATGCATTTTCAAGCTAGTATCAGTGTGATACTGATTTCAGGACGTTTTTTAGTATTTTGAAGGGGAGTTGATTATTTTTGCGGCCTTATTTCCACAAGTATGTTACGAGTTAACAGGGTTACTTTAGCTCACAGCACGCTGGCTAGCTGATGTGAGTTGAGGAATAGTTGCGTATTAGTTTAGTCTAATGAGTGATGAACGGTGGTTATCCAAAAATAACGCACACCTCTCACCACTAGAGTTTTCTCTGGCCGTGGTATAATTGGTAATTGTGCGTTTTTAGTTGTTTTCTTTATACGTTGACACAGCCAATTATGTTCTGATAATGCACACCATTGTCTGAGAATGTACGAAAATGTTGGAAGAATAAAACCATTTTCTAAGACGACAAAGCACTGAAAGTAAACCTTCTGAAAGAAAGTTAACTTTCAAAAAATATTGGCACATCTATCTATTCATCGTGAAATAGCTTTGGTAAGATTGGAGGGCTTGTCCGGGTCAGGGTGAATAAGAGCTCTCGGTGCGGGTTTCACCGGATGACATTATTTCACATCGTACAATAAGGTGAAGCGCGCAAAATAGGCGAGGCATGTACACAAGCAAATGTGCATGCACAATGCGTAAGGTAAATGCACAATATCTCAGATGAAAGCCTCTATTCCTCTCTGTACCGGCCTCGGGCAAAATGTTTGCCTCAACCAACAAGCACTCCCTCTTTTTCTCTCCTCTCTCTCGTTCTCTCTCTCTCTCTCTCTCTCTCTCTGACTTTCTGGCAACAAAGCACTAGGAACTACACATGAATGGATCAGGGTAGAACAGGAGTGTGGAAATGAGAACACACACAAAGAGGGAGAGAGAGAGAGAGAGAGAGAGAGAGAGGTAACAGGGGGGATCCGGAGGAGACACAAGCATAGAAAAGGAGAACAGAACGGAGAGAATGGGGGTTCACAGGAAACAGGGCGGAGGTGGAGGGTGGAGATGTGGAGGGGGGAGCCAGGAAGCGGGTGAGGAAAGGAGGAGAGGAGGAGAGAAGGATGGAGCCCAGGGGTGAGCACAGAGGGTCGGGGGGAGGGGGCGGTCCGGAAAAGGGCAGATGCAGCTCAGAAAGATGAGAGAAGCAGGGATGATGGCTCTGGAGGCGAGAGTAGGGATCTTAGGATTGAATGACTCTGGCACAAATGTCATATCTGCAGAGACACTAAACCCAAATAACACTAATATACTACCATTAAAATAAATAATAAAAACATAAACACATTAAATCAAGCTACCAATTCATTCACTATAATCCTCAAGTTATTTATTATAAACTGTACAGATAGAAGCTGTGTCTCAATTCAGGGGCTGCATCCTTCGAAGGAAGCGGTCTAGACAGCGAAGGTCTGGTCTACGGACCCGGTCTTATCTTATCATAACAACAGTTAGTTAACATAGTTAATATTGCTAATGTCATTTCACTTTGACAATATAATTTCATATTTAAAATAACCCTAACCTTTCTTTCACATTAAAAACAATGGTTTAAAAAAGTGTAATCCCCATCCGCTGGTATATCCAATGGAAAAAATCCAGTCATCACCGGCGCACAATGAATCTCGGGATATGTTTGGCCGCGAAGGGTCCATCCACGGGTCCTTTGAATTCAGGAAAAGAAGGCCGCATTTTTCAGTTGCATTTGGAGGAGCCTTCGAAACGAGACAGCCTTGTCGCACCGCGGTGACACATTCGGTCTTCGAATGCAGCCTCCGAAGGATGCAGCCCCTGAACTGAGACACAGCTAAATAGTGTGTGTGGCTGGTAGCTGGTTGGAGCAGCCTCACCTGGCCCGAGTCAGACCGATTGGACTCTGGGGCCGGGTGAGGCTGCGCACCTGTGGTGCATTGGAGTAATCAAGGAACCCATATGCTTGACATGCATGCATTCAGCATCTGCTCTAGCTGTAACATCTTGCCAACTTTCCAACACATTGGTTTATACAACATCTACCTGTGTCGGAGGAGGCAAGCACCTTGCCTCCCCCCCCCCCCCCCCCCCCCCCCCTTACCGGTAGCATGGGTGAGGCCCCAGACGGGCTGGCCGTAGACGTCCGTCTTGTTCCAGACCATCCGGTGGACCAGACCCGGGCCGGCGGGGGTACCAGCGCTGGTACAGCCGGCCCTGGACCGAGGTGCGCACATGCACCTTGGACAGGCTGCCCAGCGGCGAGACGGGCGCGGAGGGCGCCGACGGCGTGAGGAGGACCCGCAGCAGCGACAGGTAGCCGGCGGCGCGCGTGCTCAGGTAGCTGAGCCTCACGAAGGAGCCCGGGACAGGCACCTCCTCCTGGACCGCCTGGCGGTGGCGAGTGGGGGGGTGGGGGGGGAGGTTAGGAAAGGACAGTGGACGGGAAAGAGTGAGGATAGGTCGGAGGGAATGAGGGAGGAGTAGGGGGGTAGGGAGGTGTGGGTGGGACATAACATGAAGTCGCCAGAAAAGGGGAAATAAGGAGGAATAAGAAGGATGAGTCACAGGAAGTGAGGGAAAACTAGGTGTTTCTATTCCCATCTAGTTGTAATGTGCAATAAAGTGCAATTACGGAGCAGGGATCACACGTCAGTTTCCAGTTGGAGGAGGAGATCAAGGAGCAGTGAACACACTGAATGTGAGTCAGTGTTCATCTCATCACCACAATCATTTTGAACACATTCCCTTTTCACATCTATTTTTGTTGGGTTAGTTACATTTTTTAATCATTGTAGTCAACAATAACCAGGGTGTTTACAGTGAACTGTGACATTATGAGGGGAGCAGTATAAGTAATTATTCACAAAGGACAACCGGAACGATACACACAGACAACCTTATGGCCAATGATTGTTGGTTATCCCAGAGAAAAGAAAACCTTTTATAACAGACGTTCACATTTGCCCCATTTGTCCAAGTAGCAAACATCCCCATTATCCTATAATCAGACAAGTCCCAGATGTGAGTTTGTGCAGCTGCCAATTCAACAGATAAATTGGTAAATGTCTAAATGTTCAAATGCAATCAACACTAATGTGGTGGCACTATTTTTTTCTAATTAACTGCTAACAAGCTGCTGCCATCTTTATCATCTATAATGTGATATTTTCTGAATGTAATCATATGTCAATTTAGTGAATGTGTGGGTGTCCTAATTCAATCAAGGTGAAATTAAACACAATAGCCTTTGCATACGTTTCGAGATTGTGGCACTTAACACTTTGGGAGAAGAAAGTTACGAGTGTTAATATGACAGGACACGGTTTCTCTTAGGTGTTTCCAAGGTTTTTTTGTCCGTCATTTTTTCTTTACATACGAGATAATAATTTCCCACTGCATCACACATCAACAGCATAGTTAACTCTGATGATTGTCTGATTTAATATACATATACAATATATAACAGGGGGTATTTTAAACTATGAAAGTCGGGACAAGTGGGTCGCAACGGGGGACCAAGTGGGTCGTGGGACGGCCACAAACAATATTTTTACAATCTTTTTCCACAGGCAGGTCACTGCATGACACGACAACCCCTGCTATGTAGTATTTACTTTCTCTGTCCCTGTCTTATCTTTTGGTTTGTTTTAGTTTGGTGTGTCTCTCATTGTGCTGTGTTTTATATTGTAGTTGTTTTATCTTATAAATATTGTAACTGTCTTCTCTTTTGGTTTGTTTTAGTTTGGTCTGTCTCTCATTGTGCTGTGTGTGTGTGTGTGTGAGTGAAGCACTTTGTAACTGTAACTTTTTTTTTAAAGGGCTATATAAAGCATTACTTAGTTACTTATATAATATACTAGCTCACTCAGTGCAGCACTAGCGTCGTACCTGCAGCTCGGTATGACAGGCCCCCGCTCGGTGCAGGCCCCTGTGTATCTGGGCAGCGGCGACGGCAGCACCAGGGGGTACGGGCTCAGCACCATCTTGACGTCGCACCTGGGGGGCGGAGCCTCCTCCCGGGACATGGTCACCTGATCCAGCACCAGGAAGTTGTTGTTGGGCGTCCAGATGGGGCACGTCTGCGGCAGGAAGGGCGGCCGCTGGAACATCAAGGTCATGGACGCCGCTCCGGAGGTCAGCAGGTCGAAGCTGACGCGGAAACGGAGAGAGAGGACGGTTGCTTTGGAGGATTACATGTGACGGCGTGTTCGGCTTTCCGCCCGGGGCTACATCATAGACCTTTTTGATTCGCCACAAACCATGTGCGGAGGCTCAGATCTCAGAGAAAACCTAAGCGGACCAGACCCGCCTCGGGCTGCCGTATAAATTGCTCCTCTTGAGGAGTCGCTAATCCACAGAGCCTTGGGCGGCAGTGGCTCAGGAGGTAGAGCCGGTCATCGGGCAAACCGGGAGGTTGCCGGTTCGATCTCCTCCGAGCTGAAGTGTCAAGGTGAACCTTAGCAAGACACCTAACCCTAACTGCTCCGGACGAGCCGGCCGTTCCTTTGCGTGGTTGACACCTATGCGGCCATTATTGTAGCAGAGCTATTTACAAATGTGAGGGAAAAGGTTGTGTAACTATCTCAATCCGTGTGTGCGTAATCAGATTTATAAATGTGTCAACTAATCTCTAAATGCGTACTGAGATTTGTGAATGTATACAGGGATCTGCAAATGTGTATTCAGAATCAGTGTGTGTGTGTGTGAATGAGAGGCAATAATTGTTCAGCACTTCGAGTGGCCATAGGTCTGTAAAGCGCTATATAGTCCATGCAGTCCATCTACCATTCCAGTCTAATGTCTCAGAATAGAATAGAATAGAATATACTTTATTAATCCCTTGCGGGAAATTCTTTTGTCACAGTGCTCCAGTATGAGGGTTTAGATACAAATACATTGCTGTAATTTCAGATGATTTATTTCTGTTAGTCGCCATTTCATCATCACCATCATCATCATCATCATCATCATCATCATCATTAGTGTGTGTGTGTGTGTGGGGGGGGGGGGGGTTGTGTGCGTGAATGTGTGAGTCTGTGTGCATGTGTATGAGCATGAAAGTGTCAGTTAGTGTATGTGCATGCCCGTGTGTGTGTGTGTGTGTGTGTGTGTGTGTGTGTGTGCGTGTGCGTGTGCGTGTGCGCGTGCGTGTGCGCGTGCGCCCCTACCTGCCGTCCTGCCTGCTGATGGTGTAGCCGTACTCGGGATGCTGCAGGAAGCTGATGTTCACCCCCACCAGAGGAGAGCCGTCCTGGAGCACCACGTTGCCCCTGACGACGGCCACACGGCTGGCGACACAAGAGGAGGAGACACAAACGGATAAGAGAATCGGGACAATGAGGCCAAAGAAATGAATTGTACGGTTACACAAGGGCGTAGCACTTTTGTGCCATCTCCTCGCGTGGCGACGCAAAGCCGGCAAAGCCGAGCGACCTTGTAGCCGAGGAATCGCTTTGATTCCTCAGATGATATAACCTGTCTTGTATCCGTCCTGTATACAGCCACGGAAACAGAAGGCACCTATAGCTTCAGCCGCGACGGCGAAGGTCTTCAGCAGCCCACCACCGGAACAGACCCGCACCACTCGGCTTGTGCTATTGTCACCACTCTGGGAATGTCTGTGTTGTGTTGTGAGGCGTCTTAAAATGTTTTGAAACCCCTCGTCCTTGCGAGGGAGCGGGTGAGAAAAAAGGTCTGGTTAAACACGAGTTATGACAGTTTTAAAAAAAGAAGACAGTTGTTTGTTGTTGTCGCGATGGTTACGCCCGCAACATAAAGGTCTGTGCTGTTTTCTCTTTCGCTCTTTTTGCATCAGGGAGTGTGTGAAAAATCTCAGTCTTCATATGAGGAGTTATTGGTGCTAAACAGCAAAAAAAAAAAAAAGGACACTGACGTTGATTCCAACACAAGTATGTGTACAGTATGTATGATACATGAATAAATGCATGGATAGATTGTATGCGCAAATTGTATACGCATACGTGAACACACGCGCACACACACATGCACACGCATGCACACACACACACACACACACACATTGATGGATATGGATACAACCTGTTTCCGAAAGGAGAGGGTACCATGAGGGATGGAAGGTGCTTTCATCTTTCGGGGTGGCTGCGTCGCCCTGTTTGTTACCCTGAGAGCCGTCATCGATTTCCCCCTCCGAAAGCCAACAAGTCACATAACTAATGTATATGTTTATTCTCAGAGTGAGCCGGAGCAACAGAGGAAAAAAAATGTAAATAAAAAAAAAAAGTCTTCCAGTTCGGCAGCAGCGCCATCGCTCCTCTCTTTTTCCGGTCGAAGCGCTTCGTGCCATAATGCAGGTGGGATTTATTTTCCCACCTCGCCCCCCCCCACCCCCCACCCCCCAC
>JAOPHQ010002086.1:0-7500 GCA_030340625.1 Merluccius polli
CCCCCCCCCCCCCCCCCCCCCCCCCCCCCCCCCCCCCCCCCCCCCCCCCCCCCCCCCCCCCCCCCCCCCCCCCCCCCCCCCCCCCCCCCCCCCCCCCCCCCCCCCCCCCCTCTCCCCCCTCTCCCTCCCTCCCTCCCTCTCTCCCTCCCTCCCTTTTCCTCTCCCTTTCTGGATCCCTCTGCATTCTGTTGCCACCAAGCTCTTCAACAATGCTGCGCTTACTGAACAAAGTGGCTTCGAGATCTGCTGTGTGATGCTGCCGTTCCCATCCCTCTCTCTGTCTGACTCCCTCTCTCTCTGTCTGTCTGTCTCTCTCTGTCTCTCTCTCTCTTTCTCCTTGTGTGGCAGTGCGGTGGTGTGCTCTGTATTTCCAGTGTACTCTGATGGCCATGCTGGGCAGGTCCAGTGTGTGAGTGCAGTGGGACCGGGAGCACCTGCTTTTGGATTCTAGATCAACAGACCAGGGAGTGCAGCAGAATCTGTGGAGTACCGGAGCCTATCCCTCCCTCCCTCCCTCTCTCCCTCCCTCTTTCCCTCCCTCTCTTTCTCTCTCTCTCTCTCTCTCTCTCTCTCTCTCTCTTTCTCTGTCTCACACACACGCACACACACACACGCACACACACGCACGCACGCACGCACACACACACACACACACACTTTCTCACAGGTCTCTCTGTTTATCTGTCTGTCTTCTAACACGCACGCATACACACACACACACACACACACACACACAGGCACAAAGGCTGCGCTGTCTGCCTCCATCTCTGCCTCCCTTCTCCACACTCTGATGCTATTGTTGTAAGCAGCAAGACTCTTACGGCTGGGCTGGATGGAGCCACAGGGAGGGGCTGGGAGTCCAGGTAAGCACCGCCGCTCTCCGCTGTCTGCTGATCCTTAACTTACATAGACTACCAGTATAGTGGCTAACAGTTCTGCTTTGTTTCTGTTATTATGGCACACACAGGGTCCACAAGTAACACCTGCCACCAGTCAATGGCTGATGTGAAATTCAGGGTTACATATTCAAACAATTGCTTAGCCGGTAGATTTTTCCACTCTGGCAGGTAATAAGACACATTTCTAAAAGTTCATTTTGGACCCTGATCACACATGAATGCTGAGAGTAACCTGCCTAATATAAAGTTGTTATTCGTGACATGTTATTGGTGGTGGAAATTGTGAAATTGGAAATCATCATCATCATCATCATCATCATCATCATCATCATCATCATCATCATCGCTATTCACATTGATATTAGAGCATTTAATCGTTGTAGTATTGGCAAAATGTCTCTCCCTAGATTGTCACCGTTTGACGAGTTCAGATTTTGACTAGTCTATCCAGATTGATGGGAGCATGACCTACAACAGTCCCCCATGGTCCTCAATTAGAGTCATTGTGATCCGTCTGCAAATTAGTACCACTGCCCTCATTAAACGCAAACTGCCAAATAGCAGTTCTTTTCCCAGGAAACTCGGTTACCAGTCCAAAGGTTTGCATTGTCTACTGAGTGCAAATGGAGTTGTAGCCAGCAGGCAGCTGAGATGAATAGACTGTGCTTAGCGTTGACTTGGCGTTTGAACAGGTAATCTTTGTCATTTAACAGTGTTAATATATGAATGTTGATAGACTCATTTATATGACAGGATGCTTATCCTTATATCACTTTTTAAGGTAAATACTTTCTTACAGACAATGAATACTATCTCTTTAATACGGTTAATACTGAGCCCATTGGGATATTACCAAAACATAGGTTTTACATTTGAATCACATTTCTTCATGAAACAAAGCATTTAAAATGAGCTAAATTATAGGACACATTGCAATGATGTCCTATGCTTGTTAACTTAGCTTAGGAAATATACATTTTATCCAGATTAACCTTTTATAAACCGCTGAAGGATAAACAAGAAGAGGAAAGAAGTAGTCCTTAAAGTGGTGTAGGGGGAACTGTTAATTATTCCTGCCTAGCCCAAGCAAGATTGATTTATCGAGCCAAGATACTGAGTTTGATTAAACTGTTGGCAGCTCTCTTTCTCTCTCTCTCTCTCTCTCTCTCTCTCTCCCCCCTTCTCTCTGTCAGTGTCTCTCTCCCTCGCCGGTGACCTCAAAGCTAGCTGATTCAGATGGAGTCATGCGTGATAGCTAGGGAGGGATTTTGCCTTAGCCCTGAAAGGGACTGTTTTATAATGGCACCGCGGTCCCCACTCAGGCTTGTCCCTATAGCCATGATTTAGTTTCTCTTGGTACAGGTTGTGTGCTAAAGGCTTGTAGCACACACACACACACACACACACACATACACACACACACACACACACATATACACACACACATATACACGCATATATACACACACACACACACACACACACACACACACACATACACACACACACACACACACACACACACACACATATACACACACATACACACACATACACACACACACACACACACACACCCACACACACAAACACAGACCTCTGAACAGATGCTTAGAGGTCAGTTGCTAAGATAGCCTGTTGGTGTAGACCCATTTGTGGGGATAGTATTTATCCTGGACTACATCTCCTCACAACACAGATCCAGGGACTTCTAGGTAAGGAATGAAAATAATGTCAAATTCATATTTAATGAAACGGTGAAATTGAAACAAATAGAAAATGTATGTATACAGAGGAGCACAATCCCCATCTCAAATGAAGCTTTGGCGATACAGCAGGCATTGTTTTCTGAGCAAGGCAGTGGTCCATTTCAATCGAGTCAGGGAGCAGAGGCTTCAGTCCTTCAAATTGTTTAGGTCTTTGCTAGGAAAATAAATCAATAGCTATAACACAATAAGAAACGGTTGGCACACAATATGAAACCAGATTCCATCATGTTGTAGCTTCTCTTTGCTGTCTAAGCTTTCACAGCACCACCACCACCACCACCCCCACACACACACACACACACACACACACACACACACACACACACACACCTGACCCCATCCTCCCACCCATCTCCATTTCCATTATGTTAGAAATGTTATGTTGTCATAACACTCATTTAAATTGTTTTTAATAAGACATTGATTGACTGTAGAGTGTGCTGTGAAGGCTTGTTCTGCATGTATAAATAGTGCTTGCCAGCTGGAGAGTATGGGCCACATGGGCGGTCTAGTACAGTTATTTCATTTATTTTCAGTCAGACTTCATGCTATGACAAAAATAAATCATGCTGCGTTCTCCTTTGCAAAATAAACTCTGGCAGATGTTCCATACTTGATAAATGATTGCACGATTTAGTCTTGGCCTGGTCAGTGATTCCCTCATTCTTTTTTAATTGATTTGACTAAAACGGTTGTTTGAAAAGAGATTCATCACAGCACAATTGCCACGCGCTCTTCAGAGGAATTGCTCACAACCAATGAATAGCTTATTTGAAGATGTTGACAAGATTGGGATTCTGCACAGAAAAAAAATGATGTTTTTCCTCATCGCTAGCTGTGATTAAACTCCCTGAACATGATCTGAGGCATTACCTGAAACACGATGAGAAAATACTAACACTGAGACACACACAATCACACACACACACACACACAGTTATTAGACAATGCAGAGACAATTGAATACAAAATGTCAAATAAAGCAACCATGCCGTTTATCAGTTGCCTTACGAGAAAGACACATCGATGACAAACTTGAATATGAACTGCTGGCCTTAAGATAACTAATGTGTTGACCAGGTGTGCGACTTCCTATGCTAATACCTTTATACACATAGGCTTAAGCATGTCTCTCCTCTCTCTTGCCAGAGCCCAATAAAGACATCCAGAGACTGCTGAAGTCCTCCAGCTCTGGGGACTTGTCCAAAGAGCTGTTCCACCACCCACTGGGTGAGGAGGAGGCAGGGGTGCTGTCTGGACACACCGCTAGCCTGCTGCACGTCAAGGAGAGGAGACGTGAGTACAGGGGTAAGAGGGGACGGCTGGAGAGATGGATGATTAAAAGGATGGTTGGATTGAGGGATGGATGGAGGGATGGAGGGATGGGTGGATGGATGGATGGATGATGGATGGATTTAAGTGATGGATGGAGCGATGGAAAGAGAGGGATGGAGGGATGTCTGCATGACTTAATGAATAGGTTGATTATATTGACGGACATATTGCGTCATCTGTTTATGATGATATTGGAGTCCTGAGGGTGGATGTTGAGTGCAAGTGCTTTTATGAGTGGGTGCCTCTGTTAAAGAAGCAGAATTGTTTGACGGACAAGAAGTGAGTTTATCATTGATTAGATGGCGTGTCGACAGCAATTGGCATTAAAACAGTGAACATGTTTAGGCTAGAGAGAAGACTCACACACGTCTTTACAAACAGCAAATTATATCACCTAACCAGCAGCACTGTGCATTGTTCATGTGAGACAGTCTCCAAGCAATTCCTATTAGCATCAATTCCCCCCCTGGTTCCAGAGGAATAGCTTTGTGTTTCGTGCATCACTCCCATAACACTGGCAGCTCTGTACAGTGTGTGTTTCAGTGTTGATGGCCAAGACACTGACTGGAGCGCACGCAACACACAAATACACACACGCAACACACACACACACACACACACACACACACACAGACAGTCAGCTCTGACAGTGCAGACGATGTCTCTGTCTTGTTCTGTGTTGTGGCACCACTTGTTCTGCGTAGGGAGGCTGATAAACACAGTGGCAGGTGAGGGATGACAGGAATAGACCAATAAATTAACTCGGAAAGTTTGGTGACTGGGATATTTGGGGTTGTTCTGTACTTTAAAATGTCAACGCTGACGAATATAGGTTTCGCAACAATCAACATTTTCTGCTGCTCTTTGAATACTAACTAATTATAATGATGCTATAACTATTTCTAATGCTAGATCTTAAAATCTTCAAATTAAGATCTGGCATTAGAAATAGAGTCTGAATTTGGTTAACTAAAATCTTATTTCTCATATATTCAGCCATTATCAGATAGCATATAGCATATACAAAAAAAAGTATGCTTGGTCATTTATACTTCGGACTTTTAAAGTTTTCCTCCCTAAAATCCATCCAATCCCACTCTTTGTTTAAAGTGTACCTGGCTTGACTACAAATCCCATAATCCTGATGGATTACGAAACAGATCGAAACACACACACACACACACACACACACACACACACAGTTATATTCTTCTCAGTCTTTTAATTATGGTCCAAATTAGTTAATGAAAACCAGGGGAAGACATTAATTCCAATTATTTAGAAAGCGAAATAATTGTAATTAATTTGGTCAATAGAACGGCGAGTTCATTTATCGCTAAACAAAAAAAAGGGTGAGGGCGTAACTAAAACACAATGCACATTTAGGAAAACTCAGATTCTTTAAACAGTGCACCGGAGTAACCCTGTCCATTTGTGCATGGCAGCAAGTCTGTCTTATTTTTGCCCTGCAGTGTAAACTCTTTATTGACAAGCCATCCCCAGTGAGCTCTATGGCCATCCTTGATTGAAGCCGAGATGGAGGCAGTTGTTTTTGTCTGCCTGCCGACACCCACTAGAGAGGGAAAACGTGTTGCTGATCAATTATTAAAGGAAAATGGGTGTGGGAGAAAACAGGGAGGAGGGTTTGAGGGGGATACAAACAGTTTTTTCGGCAGATCCTGAACCATTTCTATTTATCTTACTTTTACATTTACCTCACCTTTTCTCTGCATTTCACTTCCCACCTCGATATACCGGCCAAACCTCCTACTCTCCTGCAGCTTCACGGAGACAGGTGGTGATAGGCCGCCCTCTTAGAACCTCTCAGGAGAAAGCTTTTCTTGTTACCCCCAATCTCTCAGCCAACCAACACAAGTAGCATAGCACCCAACAATGCAACACAACCGATTCCCCCCCATACTACTGATATATGACTGTGGGAGTGGGTTTTAGACGATCTCAAGGGTAAATATAGGGTCACAGTTTGCATTTAGAGAAGAGCAGAGCCGTTGCTGACCACTCAATACACTATGATATTGATTCCTTACTCAGAATTGGATTGCCATGACATATTGTGTCCCTTTGTACGTAAAAGTTTGAGAGGAATAGACTGGTAGAAGAAAAATGAGTGATCACTCTGCCACCCTCTATTTCTCATTCTCTTGCTTCATCACTTTCCTTTATTCTCATTGTTGTCGTATTGTCAGCCTCCTGTCCTATCTTGCATTGCATGGGAGCTCAAGGAAATACTGCATTCCCTCATGCACCTCTCGGACATGCAGTCACATATCTGCTAAATATTCAAAGTATCACAACAACTGTGTGGATACTGGGTTTTGTGTTGACTCAGCCTTACCGCATGATGTGCTTTGACATTGAAATGCAATGTTGAGGTTGAAGTACATAGCGTGACCCTTTCACATTACACGCATGATGCATGTAAACCACCGGGCCATGGATTACTGCCCTTCTTCCTGAAACAAGCGTCGGAAATGAATAGGTAAGCCAGGGGCTCAAAAACAACTCAAAAGAGAGACAGATCAAACAGCAGTGACGCACGTGTGAAGACGGTTCCTCTTCTCATTTCTGCTGTCTCTGATGTTTATTTTATACTCCTCGTCTTCCCGTATCTTCTTGTTGCATGTCTGCGAGGTTCGAAAATATTTCCCAACACACTGGAAAGTAAGATGAAATACTTATTTGATCTGCTGATGAAAAATAACCACCACTGTTTCTCTAACTAAAATATTTGAATGAGTTCATTGATCATCTTGTAGGCCTACTGAACTTTTATTTGTAGACCATATTTTCAGGATTTAGTAATTGAGTGTGATCATCAGCGATGACTTACAATAAAAATACTAATTGATTTTGTTGTCATTAAATCAAAGTTTCCTCTGAAAATTGGATTCAGAGATTCAGAATTCAGCCAAACAATTACCACTTCATAAATAATATCAAATTCATCTCAGAGTACAGTATATATACACATGCTAAGCCTGTGTGACATTTAAGATGTGCATACATTAAAATCCACAGAATGTGTGAATGTCTGCTCCTCATAGCAACTGCGGTAAGATAAACAAGACCTACAGCGACCCCCTTCCCAGGCTATATGTTGACAAAGCACGTCTCGGAGAGAGGTGACCTATAGTCTCACTACGGACGTATAGCCTGAGAGGAATGCAGAGCCGGTCACGTTAGCTCTCGCTGCTAACACGACCAAGTTAAACAACCCCATCTGTGCTTCTCGGCTCCACTCTGAGTTCAGCGTTGCATCACATATCTCAACATCGCTAATAGGTCCTCCAAACCCGCGATAACAAGACAACAGAAGGCAGCCGAGGGGATTTTGACCTCCGCTGACCATGGCTCCGTCTTTCAGCTTTTCCTTCAGCCACATTGGCATATGGCTGACACAGCAATATACCACAGCAGCAGGGTCACCAATCAGAACATCGCTAGACGGAAACCCTTGCATGTCTTGAGACACCACA
>JAOPHQ010002086.1:12500-57500 GCA_030340625.1 Merluccius polli
TTGATTGTGGCATTATTTGCGATGTGCATTGATGTGCTTAGTTTCCCGGAGCTAGAGTAAAACAGCGGTCTTCTGAGCTGGCCGGCTGACAAAGATGTGAACAAAGGGCCGATAGTGTTGTGGAATTACACGGTGTCAAAGCTCACTGCCGCCGTCAAACAAAACTGTAATCTGTAGCCAATTTAGCGGCAAGTGGTGTGTGCTGCTCAAGTATGCCCGCGTGTGTAGTTTACAGAGGTTGCAGTATTGATGGTGATGATGGTAGCAGCGGTGGTGGTGGTGGTGGTGGTGGGGGAAGGGGGGGGGGGGGGGGGGTCGCAGTGTGAATTGGGTGGGAAAGAGGTGAGGTTAGATAGAAAATAAAAAAAAGAAAGCTGTATGTAAGTCTATATCGAGCCTGGTGTTTCCAAATGCGTGCTCCTAAATAATTTACTCTTCCCTACAGGAGGCCGAGCAGCACGGTCCCTGGTGAGATAGCCACGGCTCATCTGAGCAGCTGTCCCACTAAAACCTCTCTTCTGTAAACTACATCCTTCCCTGTGTGCTGCTTCGTTATCCTCTTTTACAGCCACATCTAATATTCTGTTTATGATGTGACTCCACTCGTCCACCTCCTACGGCGTTAGTGTCCGCTCCTTTGTTGTGCCGAGTAGTTTTTAGTCCAGGGAGGAATTCAAATTAGTTTTGTATTTGCTTCATATATTCAGTATTAGTATAGTTATATTTAGATGAGCAGAACAATGTGGAGGTCTACTGTAATCCTATATGACAAAATACTGTAACTATGTGCTTTGTAACAGTGCCACAAATTTTTTTTTTAACGATCAGCCCTTTCAAGGGTAAACCGCAAAATCCTGTTTGGGTCTCACAACGTTTTGGTGAACATTTCTGCGTTCTTTAAGATTAAAATAGTGTAAAGTCGGGGGAAATTATCTCTAAAAATACAAGAAGTCTGCCACTTCCGGCTAAAAATGCTTTTCCAGAGGGGTTAGTTTTCTATCGGTCGCAAACTCTGCTCAAGTGAGTGTGACGTGGGTTTGGACAACCCTAACATTATAGAGTAAGATGAATAGAGCAATAAAACATTAACAATGTGATTTGTGTTGTTGAAGAATGATGATAATATTTCAGGTGACATTTTTCCAACATACACATGTCAATATGTGTCCTAAGTGCTTAGACTAGCGTTGAACTGATTCAGTCCCCTGGGGTATCTGGGAAAGTGCGAGAGGAAGGAAACAACATACCCTTCGTCGTCCTCTTCCTCACCTGTAAGGCCATTAACCCTCAGGTCAAGGGGTCAAGCTAAGTGGGCAAGAGTGGAAAGCGATGCTCTAATTGGGCTGCTCACAGCAAGGTGCTGCCTGAAATAGACACGTGTGTGTGTGTGTGTGTGTGTGTGTGCTCAGCGGACCATCGGCACTTCAGACTCATGAAGGTTAAACTAGTGAAGGGACGGTTTGAAAAGGAAAGCGGCTGCGCTCTCATGGAGATAAAACCACGCAGGGGAAACTCCAACCCCTACTTAGCTCAGGGCTCGTCTTAAAAGCGGCACTTCGTACGGACACCGCTTGGTTTACATTACACCTCCTCCGACGGGGGAACCGCCACGCTCGGCTATTTTCTAATCTAAGAGAGCACCGCTTCATACGCGTGTGGTGAAGACATTGCGGCCTCTCAACATGAACTCAGTTTTTTTTTAAATTGACGACCGTTGACGCCATCGGACCGGGATTTGTGTTCTCCTCGTTTGGAAAAAATGACGTCAATGGACTCGAACAAATCTTTTTCGCGGAAATAGACAACCGTGTTGCAGACCGTGTTTTTCTACCGTCTTATATAATAAAACGGCGAGTTCTCCACAGACTGTCTGAGCTTACGAATCACTCAGCTGGCACTAGTCCCTGTGTGGCCGCCCTCCCAGGCCGTCCCGCTAATAGAGGCAGCGGTGAGACGGCCCGCCTCGCCGCCGCTAATGGCAGTGCACTACCATCAACCCCTGGGGACACTGCATGAGGATGCGCAGCAGAAAAAGGAGACAGCAATGTGTCGTCGTGGGAGACGATTCGGACCAAAGGCTGTTTTCATGCGTAACACACACCTGTGTGTTGTTGTTATTATGCTGGTGTTCCCCTCTCATTCTCAAACACCAGAGACGACAGCACAAAACAACCGTTGTCTCTGGTGTCGTAGGACAACAGTACGACAACATTACATCTGTTGTTGGACTCGCTCACTGCGAGAAAGTGGTGTAACCATTGTGAGAGAGGAAGCAACATGTTTGGTGTAGACTCACATGGCTGCCAGCCAAGTGCAGAGGAGGGAGAAAATGGGGGGATTTTGAGCAGACAAGCATTTGCTTTGGGTGTGTGTGTGTGTGTGTGTGTGTGTATGTGGAGGGGGGGGGTCGGTGTGGGTGTGAGAGAGAGAGTGAAAAGCTGATGGTTGTGGCACATAATAATGACGTATAGAACAAGTGGCAGGTCATCGTTTTTACTGTTAGAGATACACATGTAAACAGGGTAGGGGAGACCAGGGACAGTTGTAACACTTTTTGCAATTTTTAGCAATACATCAAAACCATTTACACTGGAATAACCAATTTGTTATATTATAAACGTCAATCTGTCAGCTGCTGAAAATGTAATCTAATGTATTTAAGTGGCTTTATGAATATATGTACAGGTTGCAAAATTGCTTTTAATAAAGTCTTTCCACTGTTACAACCGTCCCAGTGTACAGGGAGGGTTGTAACACGTGTCAGGGACGGTTGTAACATGTCTAAAATACACATAATAAATCAATCATATAATCAAAATAGAAAATATTATTTACCAGTCATGTTATTGTGACTATTAATTTCATGTTTTTAAGTAATGATTATGTTTTTTTCATACTACATGACAAAAAAGAGGTGAAGCCATCAAATTATAATGCAAGAAAATGATTTAATGGGTTTGTGTTTAATGTTTCCACGGACTGTCATTATATATGTGGCAGGGTTTGCCCTCACCACACGCCACCTAAGTGTCTTCCTTTGGGGCCCTCCGACACAGGACACGGGTAGATGGTCAAGATGTTTATTTGGAGTTTCAGGCTGATGGTATTCTCCGAGCTGATGTTACAAGCTGCCATGACAGTGGCTCCTCCTGAGTGTGTGTGTGTTGATAGCTGGTTTATCCTGGGTGCCATGGTTGCTCATGCACCACAGGTGTGCAGCCCCACCCAGACCCAGAGTCTATCAGTCTGACTCAGGCCAGGTGAGGCTGTAAACCAGCCATCAATAACACACACTCCACAATATAAAAAAAGATAATTACCTTAAAATGTGATTTGATGACATTTTACATTTAATTTGCAATGCACATTGCATAGTTTGCCTTTAATACCAATATCTGCATCTCTATCCCTAACCTTAGCTAGTTTTTAAAATGTAAATGAAACATAGTTGGTGATGCTGGGATGGTTGTAATGAGGCGTTACAACCGTCCCAGCATCACCAACCATGTTTTCACCTCATGTGAGCTACCTTGATTGCTAGTTTGACACTTGTTAGCCATTTCTATTTTTAGCTTACAAAACAGTGATTCTAATAATACTTGTTTGAATTCATAGACATTTGGACTTATAACAGTATCCAAAAAAGTACATCATAAAGAAAAGTACATTTTTTACCTCAAAAACAATCTTTTGTAGATAATGCCGTCAGGAAGTTTCAAATGTGGCTCCCTTTCTAGCAGGAATGGAGGGACACTAACCAAGCATGAGCACAGTGAGTGTCATCACTCTAGGTTATTTCTGATTCGAGGAATTCAAGGTGTTACAACCGTCCCCTGTTACAACTGTCCCTGGTCTCCCCTACTTACTTTCACACACACACACACACACACACAGATATCTAATGGTGCAAAGGACACCCCGCTCAGCAAGCATGCTGATGAGCTAGTTGTCGTGCTCATTAAAATCCAATGGAGACAATCATCAATCTCAGAGGAATCAATAATGTCATCTCGCTCACTTTCCCTCTAATGCATATATGGATACGTGCGTTTCTTTGAGCACATGCATTATTCAGACACAATGCCTCTGTCCCACAGGGGGCCGAGTAAAAAAGCCTCGACTTCCCCTTTAACAAATATTCATTGTCATCATGGGCAATAGAGGCATGGTGCCCTTGTGTTGGGCAGCTTCCCTGTATGGCAAGAGAAACAGCACCACCTTGTGGTGTTGAGTATGCTCACTGTACTATATTATTATTATAATTATAAAGACACACTACAACATAGTGTTAGGGCTATGTCTTCACGTTTATACACTAAATACAAAATGTACCGATATCAGTGAGTGCAATAGTTGTATTTATTTTTTTTGAATAACAATGTATTTATTGATTTTCAACAATAGTAAAACAAATAGACAAACATCAAGACAATATTGAAAAACGTAATTGACAAGGCATTACTGTGACCAAATCTAAATAATAACTAAATAAAATAAAATGTACAAATCAAAATTACACAGGTGAAAGGTACATTAGATAAATAAAATTACAATAAATACATAATAATAATAATAATAATAATAATAATAATAATAATAATAATAATAATAATAATGATAATAATAATAACCACAATAACAATAATAACAATAATAATAATAATAATAGTTATTCTCCTCCCTGCTTATACCCAACCTCTCATTACTTAAACATTTCCTGTTTCCTCAGCCCCTTGTAGCGCTTCAGACATATCTATATTTTCCATAAAGAGAATGAATGGTTCCCATGTGGAATCAAAGGTCTCTGTTCTACCCTTCAGAATATAAGTGATTTTCTCCATTGACAGGCATGAAGACATCTCTCTGAGCCACTGACCTAAGTGCGGTCTATTTACATTTGTCCATGATAAAGCGATGAGGCGTTTGGCAACAGTTGTATTTTAAACAGGCCAGAAACGATATGTGTGATGTGTGAATAAACATGTGATAGATCCCATAGATCTGTGTATCCCTGCCAACACGGTGTGTGTGTTTTCTCTTCCCTGTTGTGTCGTGTGCAGGTCCACACCAGCCCATCCTGCCCAGAGGCGGCTACATGCGCTCCCCCTCTTGGACGCGCTGCAGCAAGGCGGACGCCCCCAGAGAGAGGAAGCACCACAGCGACTCGGACACCACAGAGCCCTTCGTGAAGCTGGAGAGGCCAAAGCAGCTGTGAGAGAGCTGGTGTCGGCGTGCACACCACCCAGAGCAGACAACAGCCAGAGTCGGGTCGGACGGCCAGACCAAGAGCCCCCCCCCCCAGCCCCCCCACCGCCCCCCCCCAGTATCTTGGTGCTAAATGGACTATTTTGGATTGGACTCTGGTACTAATGCTCTGTAATATGGCTGACGGAAGTAGAGAGGACCATGCAATATGCATACCCTCTCTTTCTGTCTGTCTGCACTCCTTCTCTCCCTGTCTCTCTCTCTCTCTCTCCCTGTCTCTCTCTCTCTCTCTCTCTCGCCACACACACAAATGAGTGCATAGGGAAAGTCATTGTGGAAACTGTGTTTTTATTGCACTCTGGGTGGCCAGTTTTTTGGGGCTTTATTTAAAAACAGGGTATGTAGTCAGTGGGAGAATAGCACCTCCATTCTCCTGGCCTCTCAGCGGTGGGCAGAGGAGTCTGAATGGGAACACGGTGTCTAGGTTTTGGGGACAGAGTGTGGCCTGGGCCCACCTACCTCCACACCCTTCCCCAATGGGACCGAGTGCTTTCCAGAATATAAATATCCAGCAATAGATATTCCCCGATTGTCTGTGAACAACCATATGGGACTAGAGCATGAAAACTGGGTTGTTATTTTAATGCGATCACTCCTGGGGATCACTGCTTTTTGTTTTGTTACGTTTGTCCATCAAACCTTCTCATCTTCTGTGTGTGCGTGTGTGTGCCGAAGTAACAATTACCAAAACGAAAAACACAAAGATTGCACTTCTGTTCCTGAAGTTTTATTTCGGTGCCAGGGTTATTGCCACAGTGTGTCAACATGACCAACATGAAGACGGCATTGTTCAATATAATCTCAGCTAAATTCCATGCTTGACAGTATTTGAATTGTCTGAAAAGGAAACACAAATGTGTGACAGTTTACTCTTATTGGAAATGGTCATTGCTGCATTTGTTTTTCAGGGTCTGTTGAAGACAATATGTCTATTCCACTGAAATAGACTTTCGGTTATTGTACAATTGTGCCACACTATGTTTTGCATTTTCAAACAAATATAATAAAGTGCCAACAGACTGCAGATATTATTATGCAATTCTCTAATTTTTGCGATAACTGAAAACAGCAGAGCGTTTGGATCAAAGACTATCAAAGACTATCTGAGTATTAACTTGAGTTTGCGTGGGAGTGTAAGAATGATGCAACACTAGTGAAAATGTTTAATATCAGTGTGATTCGTTGAAAATGAAAGCATTGTCCTTGGTGCGAAACATTCATTTCATTAGCTTTTACAGTTATGTTTCTCTCCATTTCTACCCTGGTGGTGGCAATATGCAGCCTACATTTACTGATTCCTTCTTTAAAGAAGACCTGGTACAAATGAGCCGCCTAGTTTAGTTGAATCACAGCATGCATGGGTTAAGTATCCTCCTTCAGATATTGAGCAACCACAGCATGTTTCCTATGCCCAATTAGAATCTGTATGCATTTGACTAAAGCAATCAGGAAATACCACAATTCAGGGGACTCTGATGGCCAGTATCAGAACCACACAGGGGCCCACCTCTTCAGATGGCCAGTATCAGAACCACACAGGGGCCTCCTCTTTAGATGGCCAGTATCAGAACCACACAGGGAAATCATTGTTAATTAAATGACGCAGCACCCCAGCGTTAACTAAGTGTGAAATTGTGTCGACATAATGAGTCAGGCCTCCTCTGGATTAGCGCAGGTTTATTACATTGGAGGCGGATGATGCATTAGCAGAGCTTGCCAAATTGCAAAGAACAACCTATTAAGCAATGCCAGAAAGGAATTAGCACCCAATACAGTGCTGTGATAAGGCTTAATTAAATTGAATTAAATTAAAAGGTGATGAGCCTTTTCATTTTGCTAGCAGATGAGGTGCTATTAACACCTGGATGTCTCTTCTAAGTGAAGAATACAGTCGTAAGTGGAGATGAAATATTACCATATATTTAAATTATTGAGTAAGTATATTTGATTTAAGGGCAAATTAGACATTGATTAGGATGTAATTCAGCAATTTAGCAGTAAGACATTTTTAACACAAACGTATCTTTCGACAAAGGATACTCTCTTAATGTAAATTTGTAGCCAAAAATGGTTAATCTATTAATTGAATAATTATTTTTCAACGATATAATAAACTATTATGATGGATTGCAACACAGTACGTCATCTTTAACACAAACACTGCATCTCTTGAGTAGAGCATTTTATTCATGCGCCACACATACGATTCCAGTTGTCATGAAAATCTCATAGTGATTATTCAGAAGGAAAACACATGCTGAAAGATATACTGTCAAAACAATGGTCTTTGATAATTTACACGCCCCTCAAAAGTGACAAAATGTGCTATACTTGGGGCCACAACCATGAACACAATGGTTCCTTCAGTGAGATATTCAGAACACAATTAAAAAACTACATTGACTTCTAGCTGTCAAGCTTGAAGTCTGCAGTATGGAGTATGCAAACAAGAATTAGGAGTACTGGTCAATTTGTTACAAACTGCTCGGCGTTCAACTGCCCTAAACATACATGACACTGTATGGAATAACATACACGTTTCACATAAAAAGGCAACATAATGTATCCTGCGCTGTATCCACTTGGCACGCACCTTCCAGAGAATGAATGAGGAGGCGGCAAAAACGTAGAATATACAACTAAATGTAATGTCGTCATTTCGGCAAAGAGGAGGATGATTTACTTTAATTTTGAATGTACACATTCTTTAAAGCTGTGTCATCATCTTAGAAGTATTTATCTGTTGCCATTGTGACTTTTGATCTGAGATTTTCCAAAGTTTGCAGTAAAAAAAAAAAAGGGTTAGGGTTTGTATATGTTAAAAAACTCCTGCATTTAATATGACCTATTAACTTGTCTGCAGGCCACTTACATCCACTTTGAAAGAATAAAGCCTTGTACATAAGACACATAGGCAAATATACACAAAACACAGTGTACATCAGTCTCAGACCAGGAATTAAAATACAAAACAAAAAAAAAATTTAAAAATATTTTTCACTGAACTGAAACACACACCATCCACACAAAAACAATTTGGACAAAACAAGCTAGCCTTAACACTTCAATTTTGACAGGGGGTATAGAGAGCCTATCAAAGTGCAATATTCACAAATGGTCACAGTAACATCTGGCCCACGCCCTCTTCATGTGATCACATCCTTCACATCTGGAGGCTCATCCTGCTTGCGCTCGCTCACCCTCGCGCACCGCGGGCATGTTGTGGAGTTGTCGTAGTAACAATCTCTGCACAACACATGTGGACACATTGAGATTTAGCTTAATCTCATTGTATATATGACCTTTATCCAATAGTAGTTAGTCATTTTAGATACATCTCATTAAAGGGGACTTAGAACTTAAAAAAACATCTTCAAAACAATGACTCTGAAATGATTCAGTAAAACAATATGGGTCAATCCATCATCTGTGTGAAATCCAGCCCTGAACTTAGCCCTGAAACTATTTCAGCTTTTTAAAAAATAATTACATGGGTACATGCTTCTGCTTCTCTGTGTTCCCCGACAACTTGGAATGACTTTAAAGTGCTGCGCAAAGTACCGTCGATAGCGGTCTCTGGATCCTTTTATAGACCAGGAAGCACTTTATGGAGGAAAACAATTAGCGACGTCACTACTGGCTCAAATCAAGTCAGCAAAATGTCCTCTGTAGCGACTTTACAGCAGGACTACGGAGAGACACGGCACGTTTCAGATTGACACCATCTGTAATGATCCCCAATGATCTCGAAGGAAAAGACTGATGTGTGCAATAGGTCCCCTTGGAGATCTCGCTCAAGCATGCCTACAGGTAGGTTGTGGATATAGGGGATCGAACCCAGTACCTTTCGGCTGGGAGTCAGGCACCCTAGCTACTGCTCTATCCTGCCCCCCCGCCCTTTCCATGTATACTGTTCTGTAATATTGTGATGTTGGAGACTGACCTGTGGAAGACCGCTGAGCAGTCATGACACACTGAAGTGTGGCTGTCGAAAGGATATAAGATGTCCCCCTCCTTGCACAGCTCACATACAAACCCTTTGGCCTGACAACGCTACACACACACACACACACACACACACACACACACACACACACACACACACACACACACACACACACACACACACACACACACACACACACACACACACACACACAGTTTACAATATGACACAACTAAAAATTGCATTAGCGCCTCATTTTGAGCCCTGCTAATCTCTCTAGTTCAGACCGATATGACATTTATGTTTTTAAATACATTCCAACATATAGCGGCAGCTGTCTGGAGGAGACGTTTTATTTCTAAACATTTTAAAAAGAGTATCTATTAATCCTTAATTTCATAAATCAACCAATTGTGCTGAAATTACAATACATTACCTCAACTGTCACACAAACACTGCATCTCTCGAGTAGAGCATTTGAATTCATGCAGCACACATACAGAATGTTGGCCTCTGATGAGGAAGCAGCAGCAGCTCACCTCACAGTCTAGTTTGATGTGCTTGGCGAACGTGGTGTGGACCTCAGTGAGGGAGCAGCTAAGTCTGCCGCTGGACACCTCGATCAGGTCCTGTAGTGAGTACATGTCGTCGTTCTCCACAAAGTGCTGCCGCTCGTGTAGCTGAGACACAACAGGAAACAGGAAATCATTCGTAAGAGTCGTGGCTCGGGTGTTCCCAGCTGAAAGGTGCTGTAGGTGTCCGCAGGCTACCTGTAGGCATCCTTAGGGAAGATGCCTCACCCCTACCTGCCCATTCATGACATGCATCTGAACTAACCAAGTCGTTTTAGGTAAAATAGTATGCTAAACAGTAATGGTGTACTGCAATGTATGCTGTCACCTTTTTCAAAATGGCTAATTTTGAGCAGTTAATGCATGTTGACGTTTCACTCTGTTATAAACCGGTGTAACATTCCGAGTGAATGAGATCAAATTAAATTTGAAAAATGTAATTAAATACTTATAGTTGATACAAAATTTAAACAAGCCATCCAGTTAAATGTGCTCACTGTACATCCCGCAGAGCTTGTAGTTTGTATTTCAACAGTGTCAAATACAGCACATAAACTTAATGAAAATCACAGTTGGACACTGTGATGCCCTGCTGACCTGGAGCAGAAGGCGGGCCTCCATGGCTTCCTTACAGGTGATGAAATAAGGTTTCATCAGCAGAATGTCCTGGCGAAGCTTCTGGAAGGAGAAACAGAAGAACATGAATAGTGAGCTATCAAGCTGGAAAATGCATACAAACCAAAGAGTAAAGCCGCCATGTCACTGAGTGCTAACTATCTGGTGAGAGTCAGTACAGTACAGTTGTCATATACAGTACATATGATTTGAATAAGAGCTGTATCCATTAGACATGACTAGATAAAGAATGTGCTCTTTAAAATGAAAGGTTAATTAGGATTCAAATGTGTTATTTCTAAAGCTTTGTCGCTCAAGCATTGTAGCTCATTTCTAAAGGTGTAGCTCAACTTCACCTGTCAATCATTTGTATGATTGTACTTGGATTATATATTAAAATACTACCATTTGCAGGACAAACAGAGTAGCATGAACAGAACAAGTGAACAATTGAACATTTGAAAAACAGAAGCTGCAGGCCTCTCAGTGCAGTAAACAAGCCACTTCCCAAAAACACTGACAACCACAACAGTTGCTCCAGCTCTGAAATATGTCCCTTTGACAGTTACACATAATAAAGACTGTTCCTGGCTTCCAAACAGCTCTCAAGCAATTTCAGTAAAAGCTATATAAAAAATATATAATAAATTACAGTGAAAATAAACAGCATTATATACCGGATGGGAAACAAATGCTTAAATAAAGCACTAGGGCTCGACAGTCAAAGAGCTGTACAAAGATGGTTATAAAAATGCCCACGCACTCTGATCTCCACCAGCTCCTCCACAAAGTTGAAGAGCAGCGGGTTGATCTCCTTCAGCTTCAACACCGGCCGAGACATCATGAGAGCCAGGTAACGCATGGTGGAGCGACACACCTGGCAACACACACTTAATTTCTATTTTCCTATACTTAACACATTCTCCAATACTTCAACACACACAAAGATACATTTGTTTTTGTTTCTGGCTTAATCAGTGAGCACGTCATTAACCACGGGAGAAGTATCATGTGTTATTTATCGTTTCACTGGCCCATTTACGCGAGAGAAATATTGAGATTCTACAACGTTTTTGAATCTAGATTGTATAAAGATTCATGAAGGATTACACAAAGGCAGACATCCCAAGTCTCCCGGAAGTTCCGGGAGTCTCCCGCAAATTAATAGCGTCTCCCTGATGCAAGCAAATCATGTACAAAACAAATCATCTCCCGGAAAAGCCAGCGAGAAAGACTTTTTTCTATGTCTATGGAGAAAAAGAAGCGCAAGAGAGCACTTGGTAGAGAGATACGTGCTGCGTGTGTGACAGAGTGTGAATGGAACCCTGTGATTGGCCGCTCTTACTGACAGCTGACCAATCGAGTCGCGGTTTAGCTAAGCATTCCACTCGAATGTATCGCGCGCTCAGGAATACTGCAGTCTGCTCCCAGAGCTGAAGCATCATGGCAAATGCAGAGCGCCCTAAAAAGCGAAAATATGAAACTCATTTTACTTCAGACTATACTAAGGTTTATCCCTTAATTTCAGTTAGAAATAATGATAGTCTGGCACGCTGCACTGTTTGCAACAGTGACTTCAACATTTCCTATGGTGGTTTAAATGATTTCAAAAGGCATGTTGAGGTGAGTTTAAAAACGTGTATTAGTGTTGTAAAGTTTGTCCAAAAATCATCTCTCTTACTTACTGGGGATTTGCGGTGGATTGTGTGTGTGCGTGTGCATGCGTGCGTGTGTGTGTGTGCAAGGATGAATTACTGCACGGGCCTACCAGGCCCAGGGGCCCAAGGGGTCAGGGGGCCCTGAATCCCAAGCCTTTGCATGAAGTCACCCCCTCAATATCAGCAAATGAGGATGTAGGCTATGAATCTGATTGAATTTAGGTATTGGTCCTCCCCAAAATGCACCAGAAAACAGGAAATCTGGGGGAGGACCCCCAGATCCCCCCAACCCCTGTATACAACAATTAGCAGGGGGCCCTTTATACATCTGGGCCCAGGGGCCCTAAAGTTCTTGTGTGTGTGTGTGTGTGTGTGTGTGTGTGTGTGTGTGTGTGTGTGTGTGTGTGTGTGTGTGTGTGTGTGTGTGTGTGTGTGTGTGTGTGTGTGTGTGTGTGTGTGCGCGTGTGTGTGTGTGGTGGGGCGAGGCGGGAGTAGGTTTGGGTTGGGTTGGGTTGGCTAGGGGGGGGGGGGGGGGGGGGGGGGGGGCGTGGTCGGAAGCTCCCTGAAATGAGTTTTTACAACTTGGGAACCCTGTGAAGGGCACAACGCGGTCACAATCGTCTCAACCTCTGTCTCAGCAAGAACCTATCTTTAGTCAATCTAGATTGAATGAAACAACCTCCCGACCAACCGCTTTCAAAACCACCTTGTGGGGTGGTTTTGAAAAAACCTAGTTATCTCATCCATCCCCAACCACTCCCGTCTGTTAAGACGGAAAAAACATGCCTCTTTGCATCACAATCTCACCACCGTTTTCTAATTGCGATTTGAAGAGAGATTCAAAACGTGTAAACGGGGCCAGTGTGACAACCCAGGGTACCTTGCGTGGTTCAAACTCCCAGTTGTGAATGACACGGGCGGGGACGATGGCAGTGTCATTCCAGTGGCATGTGCTACAGTAGTATTGGCCTGTGTAGTCACACTGCCGCGCCTCGCTCGGAACGCCCCCTACAGGACAGGACAGGTCATTTTGCATGGCTTTTCCCGATGTAGTTAAAGTAAGATAAGACAAAATAGATAAATAAAAGCAATACAAAAAAAAAAAAAACAGCGGTAATAGCAGCATAATGTTTAAAAAGTGACGCTTGTGCGAGTACAACTTTAAAGGCACTAGTCAAATTGTAAATGTACACATTTACAAATGTACAGAGGTTGAATGTTAATGATTAAAGCTAAATAAACCATCAGTGCATTATGTTTTGACTCACTCAGTGAGACCGGCGTGCGGCACTCTGCACAGCGGTAGTCTTGCCGGTCCAGGCCAATCTCTGGGCATATGCTGAGCTCATATTCTGACTGGTGGCTGACCTTTGACCTCACACAAGGCTTGTTGATCAGGTTCATGCACTTGCTATGACAACGGTAGTAACAACCTAAAAAGAAACACAACGGATTTGACATCATACGTGGTTTTACAAGTCCCGCATCACTTAACAGGTGGACTCCACTACACCACTACAACTACACTGCATTCATAGTTACTGAGAAGTTCTTTAATTTAACTTGAAATGTTGTGAGAAATGTACGTGGAATATTTCAATGTTTCTACAGGAAAATGCATGAAAAGTAAATAATTACCAAACTATACTATATTATCACAATAAAGTATTACTACGATAACCGCTACCTACATAGTCTCCATCACTTCTCTCCACCTCATATGCTGGCCTCCGCCCAGGGACAGTTGAAAATGAGCTTGGTATCTGGGGCAATAAATGTATTGTGCATTGTCCCTGCTAAATAAACAATAAATAAATAATAGCCAGTGATAGGTGCCAAAGGGAACAGAAGCCCGTGCTCACCTGTGCAGGTGTACCAGGTCTGGATGAGGCCCCATATGATGGCGCTGCACCTGTCACAGGTCTGCTTGACGCTCTTGCTCTTCTCCTTTGAGAAGCGATGCTCCAGCAGCACCCGGAGGTTAGGCTCCTCCTCCTCTGGCTCCTGGTAATGGACAGACATGTATAAGATACACACTGGGGAGAACCAAACCATGGTGTAATTAGGGCTGGACAATAATTCAATACAATAATTCATTATTATCGTTTATCGTCTGAGTGGTATTGTATCGTCATGAAATGAAGATATCGACTTACAGTATAAATTAATGACGATGAGATGATATGCCCTTCAAATGATCAAATATGAGGTTTGAAGGTTAGTCCGATACCATACTTTAAATTGACATATACTTCAATGTAATGACCCTCAGTTGGCTGACTGTTTAGAATGGTATTTTGAATTCATAAACATATCGTAATATTTATTGATATCATCAAAAATTGCCCATAATTATCGTAATAATACATTTTTCCATAACACCTAGCCCTAAGTATAATCATAGTTGATGACGTCTCATAGTACATGCAGCACCTTTGATATTATTTGGTAATAGGAAATGCACTGTTGTAGTCCAAACAAGGACCAGTCACACAAAGTAGTACAATGGCACACTGTCTTTTTAAGCATTGGAAGAAATAAGAGTGGGTTTTATAGCTTTGGCCTTCAGCAGTTTGACAACTCGATCACATGATTTTTGTGTATAGTTAAAGTTACCAATTTCCATAAAAGAGGACTTGTATGGAGGAACAAATAACTGTCAAAAGGGACTTTCAAGGCTAGTGAGCAATATAGTGTACTCATATTAATACAGTGCACTGAAAAAAAAACAACCTTTTTAGTTAATTTATTCCACATATGATGATGAAACCTCTACTGGCTCATATAACAGGGTTTTTAATTGGTTTCCTGGGGACATCCTTCTCTGTGGACGGATCCTATAATCACAAGGTCCGATAACTCCTTTTTTAAATGAAAACATTGCTTGGAAGTATAGCCAGGAGCAGTTAAAGGCTCCTACACTAAACCTCACACTAGAAAAGGAGTCCGATGGCTCTAAACTCATTTTCTGTGGTATAAAAATGTGCTTAACTACAACAAAAGGTTACACCATGTTCAGACGTTCTTCACACAGGCCCTGATCACACCTGGCATTAACATGCTCCTCGGCTGATCTGATCACAAGTGGACAGCTCTAAGTACATCAGTTCACACCTGGCATTAAAATGCGTCTCCACATGCGTCTCGAGTTACCACTGGTAATCGGATCTCACTTCCCTGCTCTATATGCAAAGAAAAACACCAAATGTGTTGTTGTAGAAGAAGAAGAAATCAAAACAATACAGACTATTCCTTGGTGTATTCCAGGCAAACCAACTCGCCCAAGATGTTTGATGCACTCTGTGGAGTGTCTGGCCCGAGTCAGACTGATTAGACTCTGGGCCAGGTAAGGCTGCTTAAACCAGCCATCAACCACACACACTCCACACACTAGTAATATATCTCTATGAGCTTTTCGACATTTTCAGACGTCAGCTACGTTCTTCAGTCAGTTGAGTAGGTCCTTCAATGTGGCCCGAGACACATTTGCGTACACACTGCTAAAGGAATGTGGCCATATGCGGCCCAGACCACCTCCGAATGTGGTCTGAGCGATCGGATCTCAATGCGTCCTCAATGCTGTCTTGGGCACATTCACACCTGTACTTAGAGCTGTCCACTTGTGATCGCATCACCAAAGACGTGTGTTAATGCAAAATGTGAACAGGGCAGAGATCACAGTTTAGTTTACCCATGTTACTCCTTAGGCCCAGGTCCCACCTTGAGCTCCTGGAGTTTGAGGCGCAGGTGGATGAGCTTGACCACCGTGTCCTTCTGTCTCTCAGAGTGTTCTGGAAGCTCCAGGATCAGTCGCTTGCACTCCTCGATGGCCTGCTCCAGCTGCTCCACATCACACACCGCCAACGAACCCTGGGAACCACAACAACGACAACAACAAGGTCGATAAGCTAGTCATGCACGCGCATGTTTCTGTGTCCCTTCCGGGTCGGAGAAACCCCACGTTGGGCTTTGCTGGGCTCCTCCAACACACTGGACAGAGGTAGATGTTGTATAATCCAGGTTATTGGCGGGTTGGCAAGATGTTCCAGCCAGAGCAGGTGTTGAATGCTGACATGTCAGAGCTCTCCTTGAGTGTGTGTGGTGCTAGCTGATTCAACCTGTGTACCTTGACTATTTCCATGCACCACAGGTTTGCAGCCCCACCCAGCCAAAGACTCTGACTGTCAGACTGACTCAGGCTAGGTGAGGCTGTAAACCAGCTATCAACCACACACACTCCACACAGTACACCATTTGGTAGGATAATGAATGGCACTGCTTACCACGGGTCTGGAGAAGTGGTCCTCGGCTAAGCCCAGGTCCATGGTCCGATCCAAGCCGTGTGTTCGTGCCTCGGAGCAGAACAGCTCCTTGGCCTCTGAAAGTGGAAAAGAATGCAGCCCTCATGCACTGCTCTCACGACTCACAACTTAGAGAGCGCTCAACCGTGCAAGTATAATTCCTGCCACATGACTGCAGTCATTTAAGAGTGGACTGCAACCAATCATAGAAGAGGTTGTAAAGTAAAGCGGCTACTTACGTAATGCTGGGGGAGGGATTTAGAGGTGATTATTTTGTCTTATCTGTACTGATAATGTAGACAAATAAAACCACAGGTTTGTGATTTGTTCAGACTGATTTACAGGTAGGACCTGCTGCTAGTTCAAATTATGTAGGCCTATTTTCAAAATGTATTTAAACTATTTCGAAAAAATGCTCAGAGCGGAGCGGAGCGGCACACAGTCAGCTAGAACAGATTCTCTCACAGAGCATTTCACTCACTGATAGCTGATCCATGGCATTTCTAAGAGATTATACTCAAATTATAGCCTTTTTTTGTTTTTAAACTGTATTTGTTCACTTAATATGGTCATAAAGTGATTATTTCCTAGTCCACTATAAAGCGAACAAATAAAGCACCAAAGTATGTCATAAGTATGTTATTAAAAGTTAAACAAAGGAGAGTCGCTATACCTGCAAACAGCTCTGAACTAAACATGTTGAAACAATTCCAGCTCCTCAGTGACATCCCAGCCAACTGTTTGACTGCGCAGAAGATAAAACTTCATGTTGACTGACTACAAAGACCTGTGACCCAAACCCACAAATAGGAAGAGCCTAGCACGTGTTCATCTCTTTCATTTCCCTCTGGTGTAACGTTCCACATCCAATGCTTCAACAGTAACACAATTCAACAATTGATGGCTAGACTATAGTTCCAAACCTATATTTGTAGTGGTCAGATCCATCATTTGAGCAATAAATAGTTGTTCATAGTCATTTATGAAAATGTATGGAAAGGGGCCAAGGGCAATCGACATTGATCATCAAATATGTTGACTTTTCTCTATGTAAGCAATGCAGCAATGTATATTCAAAAAGGGAAAATCTGGATCCATTGTAGGAAACTTACAAGCAAAACAAGTCTTTCACATCACACTTAGCATTTATCTCCCTATGTTTCCCTTGTGTTTCATTTAAAAAATAGTTTGCGTCAGACTAGGGAGACTTCTTTAAACTAGTTGAATTTCACTTGAAAGGCACATCAAACCACAAACCATGACGCCATCTAAAACAGTAAATCAAGGCCTGACCTCATCAAGGTGCAGCATCAGTTCAAACCACAGTTCAAACACAGGACAAGTTTGTAATCTGACAATTCAATCTTCCCAGAAGAATAGACGGGGTGGGCAGGATAGTGCAACGGCGAGGCCGTTTAACCCATACTTCACTTTTATCTGAATTCCACATTAAGTTGCTTTGGATAAAACACACACGCACACGCACACGCACACGCATTAATCAAGGCCTGCTGGTTTTAAAGTGCACCCATTCAGGCCCAGTTCATATGAGCGTTCGAGACAGTACAATGTGGAGAGCTTCACCCTGGAGGGAGCGGCCGCCAGTGCTTCCACTGGAGGTCACTAATGAGTCTCACCCAGGCGTGGCGGTATCCTGTCTTCCTGAATTTCATCCTCTTCCTCCCCGCGGTCAAAGGGATTGAGGCGGCCTTGTCGAAAAATGGCGAGTTTCTCGTCATACGCCATCTCAATGGCTACATCTGGAAAAGAAACACACAAACAAAGACATAGGGCCGCAATGGAGGTCATCAGGTTGGTGGCCACTGCAGGGCTCCAGTCAGGGAGTAAGAATCAAATCCAGGAATACCTTTTACAGATTTAGTATTTATAGAAAACTAGTACAATATAATCTCATTAGCTCAACAGCGTGTCTGAACACAGCAGGGTGTAGTACAGCACATAGTGTGGGACAGCCTTGTGCCTCTGCAGCCTCGCACTGCGCTGACCAGCTGACCCACCTTGTATTGATCTGTGTCTGACTGTGTGTAGTGTTTGTGATCTGTGTCTCTCTTCATTTGGGTGCAGTGGTTTGTTTGGCCTAAACCGTTAGAAGTAAACGCATTAAGCACGTTTAAAGTTATTTAAGGTTGCAGAAGTTATTAATAACGCTATGGGAATGGACTACAATGCCCTTTGGTTCATAACTCTAAAAACAATACAAAATAACCCTATTTAGACTTATATCTATTTTGGGCTAATCGATTTAGCTTGTTTTGATGGAAGTGCGAGATCTTTCACTTTGTGTTCATTATTTTGAATTTTCCATTTTTCTTTCATTTGATTTGATTAAGGTCAAATCAATCCCTTGATGAAACCCCTTGAGGTTTCAGTTACCTTCCAACTCACTGCATCACCCATTTAACAACAACAATAACAACAAACCCAGGCGTTGCGCTGGCTTAGCCAACATCTGCACCTTATCTAGACGTGTAATATCTTTATCCATAACCTCGTCAGGTCCACATGGAAAGTGAGTTGGCGATGAAGACGCAAAACTGGCGCTGAAAACAAACGCCATTCCTAGGAAACGTACCAGAGGAAACCCACACTTCGGGCAATGTAATGCCATTAAACCAAGCAGCATCATTATCATTTCACGTCAAGGAGTCATCCGAACCAACTGACAGAACAATGCCCTCATTTATTCATTCATTCATGCCTGCCAACACTATTAAACAACACATTTCCCAGACATGCGTGTTGTGGGTGTTTTTTTTCACGCCACGCTGGGATCTCGCGCGCCGGAACCGCCGACCTCTCTTAACCAATCACAGCCCAGAAGCCCTCCAGACATGGACGCCCTGCTCTCCCTCCTCTACTCTCCCCCCTTGCCCCCCTCCCCGAAGGGACCCTTTAATCGGCGCCATTGCACATCAATGTCACGGGCGCACCGCCGATAAACAACGGCGTGGTTGTTGGAAAACCAAGGTTAAGGTACAGACGCGGCTAGCCAGCTATGGCCAGCTATGGCTAGCTAGTTAGCCGGCGTTAGCGGACGTCGAAGCTAACGCTGTTGTCTTATGTGTTGTTGTTGTTGTTGTCGTCGTTGTTGTTGTTGTTGTAACGTACCACGACGGCGCGAGCCTACCGTATTGTTGGTGTCATTGAGCGCGACGCGTTTAGACGTGTCGTGTACAAAACGGCGAGCACTGTCACGACGGCGTCCAGTGTCTGACAGGAGAAGCGACATCACTGTCTGTCCGCCGCGGTTGGTTTCTGTGTGTTTTCCTCCTCTTGGGAAGAAGGAGGCGGTTGGCCCACGAGCGCCATCTAGCGGACACGCAGCGCCATGGCGACGCGCACGCGTACTACAGTGTCCTGTGCCAGAGCTATTTGGCTCTGTCCTGTGGTAATGGCGATTTACAGTAAATAAAATAAAATAAAAAGGCCAAATGTGCAACTCTGACCGCATAATGAGGCATTAACCATTACGAGTTAACGCCTTTGGAGGTGGTGTGCGTCTTCAAGTGTAGCTGTGTGTGTGTGTGTGTGTGTGGGGGGGGGGGGGGGGGGGGGGGGTTAAAACAAGTTATATTAAGGGTGGTTGATGAAGGTTGAAACTATGAAATACAGTATGTTCTGTGGCTGTGCAAAAGGATGGCTTCCCATTAGGAAGACAATAGGATTGACTCAGTTTGTTCCTTTGTTTTTTTCCTATAGGCCTATTCTGTATACTATAAGGTGAATCACTGAAAAGAACTTGAATGGTGCCATTGCATCCTATTGGATTTAATACAAATGTTACGGATACATTAAACAGATTAATATGAGGACGACAACAGTCTATAGGCCTATTCCCGCATACCGGGAAAGATATTGATACTTAATGTAGGGCAACACTGAAGGGGCTGGTTTGACCTAAAGTCAGGAGACATGGGGGGAAAAAAGTCAGGAGACATGGGGGAAAAAAGACGTGAACTGTAGTTAAGTTCACATGTTTATTTATGCAGATACACAAGTTTTATATTAATGAGGTGTGTCCAGGGGTCCTCACAGCAATGCACTAATAAATATTTTATATACTAATACATTTTTATATACTAATAAAAAAGTACACTTTACAATTCATTTCAACTAACATTTCGTAGGTAGTTAAAAGTAATTGCTTGTCACAAGACCCAATAACGTAAACCATCAAGTACAATGTTGTCATTAGCTGCTATTGAGGTCATGAACACTAAAGGAAACATATTGCCTGTGTCTAAATATGACTATATATAGGCCTATATATATATATATATATATATATATATATATATATATCTTGGTCCTAATATATCTCATGGGAGAGGAATGCATTCAACATGGTTGATTTGCACATCATAACACGCATCACTCCCATGGACTCTGGTATGTTTTTAAAACCGCAGATGAGCAAAATATTGTTTTCAAATTGTCTAGACCAATCTAACATCTTATTTCAAAAGAAACTCCTATAAAACTATGTATAATGTTTTTGTTAAAAGAATTACAATGTTTTTGGTGCTATATAGGCCCATTAGTCCTCAACCATGTGTTTCCTAGGCAACATGATAATAATGAAATTAAAGTACATTTAACAACCAATATGTTTGAGTGCCTGGTCCATGAGCCACACTCAGATTTGTGAAATTCATTGCAGTTTAAATTCAGGTAATTATACAAAGCAACATTTAATAAATGGTTTTGTTCACTTTTGTTTTAGAAGTGAGTGCTTTGACCTCCTTTATGGTGTTGTGTAGTTTTCTCCATGAGGTTTGTGCTGCTTTACAGAAGTCACAGAACATACCATGTGATGTTTTGCGTGGCTTGTTGAGTGCATTGATTTAGTCTGTAGTACAAAGGATCTCTATCACAGGTCTCTGTGATATACGCCATGTTTATTACTGTACATATTATATTACATACATTCAGTGGCGTTTCTACATGTAAAATACAGGTGGGGCTAGGCTAATTTTTTATTTTTTTAAATGACGTTCCAGTGTCCGTGACGTCACCCGTTTGTTTTCAGTCGTGGTGATCTTTGTAGAGGTTGACTCCGCCTGTTCCCGGCTATCCTGCACAACACAGGACTGCATGTAAAATCTAGTTCAACATCTGACCTGTGGAAGGCAGTAATACGCTAAACGGCTCTAAACCTATCAGTAAACCAAGCTGATGTGGAGGGGGTATTAGAATATATTCAAACAAATTACGGGGCATTTTAAATTTGTTTGAAATTCATTTTTGGAAAAAGTTACAGCCCTAATATATTACAAATAAAATTGGTAATTTTCAAAAAAGCTAAAGTATTTCAAAATAGAGATTGAGCTTTCTTCATTGGTCTAACTTTCTTGAGTGTCCCACCATGCTGCTTGTAGCCCTGGCTTGGTGTGTCCCATTCTCTATTCAGCCCTCAGCTCCACCCACAAGGAACTGTGGAAAGATAACCAGGACAGCAGGCAGGTCCTGGGGCTCAACCATTACAAATAAAATATACTTTAACACTATTCAGTATGCTGGGCTTTTGGTTTTTGAACTAAGTGACTGTTATCCATGTATCATATACACTCACCGGCCACTTTATTAGGTACACCTGTCCAACTGCTCGTTAACGCACATTTCTAATCAGCCAATCACATGGCAGCAACTCAATGCATTTAGGCATGTAGACATGGTCAGGACGATCTGCTGCAGTTCAAACCGAGCATCAGAATGGGGAAGAAAGGTGATTTAAGTGACTTTGAACGTGGCATGGTTGTTGGTGCCAGACGGGCTGGTCTGAGTATTTCAGAGACTGCTGATCTACTGGGATTTTCACGCACAACCATCTCTAGGGTTTACAGAGAATGGTCCGAAAAAGAGAAAATATCCAGTGAGCGGCAGTTCTGTGGGCGCAAATGCCTTGTTGATGCTAGAGGTCAGAGGAGAATGGCCAGACTGGTTCGAGCTGATAGAAAGGCAACTGTAACTCAAATAACCACTCGTTACAACAGAGGTATGCAGAAGAGCATCTCTGAACGCACAACACGTCGAACCTTGAGGCGGATGGGCTACAGCAGCAGAAGACCACACCGGGTGCCACTCCTGTCAGCTAAGAACAGGAAACTGAGGCTACAATTCGCACAGGCTCACCAAAATTGGACAATCGAAGATTGGAAAAACGTTGCCTGGTCTGATGAGTCTCGATTTCTGCTGCGACATTCGGATGGTAGGGTCAGAATTTGGCGTCAACAACATGAAAGCATGGATCCATCCTGCCTTGTATCAACGGTTCAGGCTGGTGGTGGTGGTGTAATGGTGTGGGGGATATTTTCCTGGCACACTTTGGGCTTATTAGTACCAATTGAGCATCGTGTCAAAGCCACAGACTACCTGAGTATTGTTGCTGACCATGTCCATCCCTTTATGACCACAGTGTACCCATCTTCTGATGGCTACTTCCAGCAGGATAACGCGCCATGTCATAAAGCGCGAATCATCTCAGACTGGTTTCTTGAACATGACAATGAGTTCACTGTACTCAAATGGCCTCCACAGTCACCAGATCTCAATCCAATAGAGCACCTTTGGGATGTGGTGGAACGGGAGATTCGCATCATGGATGTGCAGCCGACAAATCTGCAGCAACTGCGTGATGCTATCATGTCAATATGGACCAAACTCTCTGAGGAATGTTTCCAGTACCTTGTTGAATCTGTGCCACGAAGGATTAAGGCAGTTCTGAAGGCAAAAGGGGGTCCAACCCGGTACTAGCAAGGTGTACCTAATAAAGTGGCCGGTGAGTGTATATTTAATTAATAAAGTACATTAGTGCAGCTTTTAATGTTTTATTGCTGACTGTGGCAGGGTTCGTCCGGCCACACGCCACCTAAGTGGCTTTCTTTCGGGGCCCTCCGACACAGGACACGGGTAGATGTTATTCAAGGTGTTTATTTGGAGTTTCAGGCAGAATGGTACACGCCGAGCTGATGGTACTTCAAGTCATGACCGTGCTCCTCCTCGAGTGTGTGTGTTGATGGCTGGTTTATCCTGGGTGCCATGATTGCTCATGCACCACAGGTGTGCAGCCCCACACAGCCAGAGTCCAATTAGTCCGACTCAGGCCAGGTGAGGCTGTAAACCAGCCATCAACAACACACACTCCACATAAACCCTCCACATATCCCCAACACCAGATTGAGGCCGGGGAGAATCCCCGGCCTCGCCTACTCCCCCCCCCCCCCCATCCCCCATCCAAGCAAACAAAAACAAAAAAACACATACCGGACTCTGAACAGGGTTACCATACCTACAAAAAACCTGGACTCTTTTCAGGGTTGCCATACCTAAACAAAAAATAAACACAGCCCCCCAAACCCCACTACCTCCACACCTCCCCAGGGTCACACGCCAACCCCACCCTCCCCCTCCGTCCCGGAGACCGGAGGCCTGGGGCTGCTGCTCCGGCTGGCGGAGGTGTCTCTGGGGTAGCTGGCTGCAGGGGCTGGCTGGATGGGCTCGGAGGAGGCCCGACAGCTGGGCCGCGGAGGTAGCTCTCGGAGGGCCTGGAACAGTTCGTAGTCACCCCCCTCCACCAGGGCGACGAGGCATGATCCCCCTCCCATCTCCTCCTGGAGCATGGGGCCTTGGGCTCCTGGTCTCCTGGCAGAGGGGCGGCTGGCCTGGGCTGCTCCAGGCTGGATCCGGGGGAGGCTAGCTGCAGACGGTTGCCGGTGGCGGTCGCTGCGCTGCCTCCCCGCTCCTCCGCTGGCCGTCGCTGCCGTTCAGGGGGAGCTGGTGCTGGGGTGGCTGTCCTCGCCGCGGCTGGTGGCTCCAGTGTAGCTTGGACAGCCCTTCCGTGTCCCGTCCTGGTCGGAGGAGCCCCACGTTGGGCGCCAGTGTGGCAGGGTTGGTCCGGCCACACGCCACCTAAGTGGCTTTCTTTCGGGGCCCTCCGACACAGGACACGGGTAGATGTTATTCAAGGTGTTTATTTGGAGTTTCAGGCAGAATGGTACACGCCGAGCTGATGGTACTTCAAGTCATGACAGTGCTCCTCCTCGAGTGTGTGTGTTGATGGCTGGTTTATCCTGGGTGCCATGATTGCTCATGCACCACAGGTGTGCAGCCCCACCCAGCCAGAGTCCAATTAGTCCGACTCAGGCCAGGTGAGGCTGTAAACCAGCCATCAACAACACACACTCCACATAAACCCTCCACACTGACATCAAAACATTGCAATAATGAAAGTATAGTTTTTAAACTTTAAAATAAGCTTCCGCAAACCAAAATGACACTAGTACAAACAGCTGTAAGAGCCACTATAAGAACCCAATATCATGTTACCATGGAGACCTCCCATAGGCCTAGGCAGTGTCCTGGAGGAGAAACCAAAGATAACAGCTGTGAAAGAAAAGATTCAGAATGGCCTGTCTTGGTTTAAAGCCCACTCACCACGACAAGGTGCAGGCCAGGAGTGGGGACATATAAGACGGGACAAACATAAACAGACACAACATTGACAAGAACAACGCTTAACTGTCACTGTGTTACGGCAGAAGGTATCGCAGCACAACCACCATCTGTGATTTACAGGAGACATCCGTTGTCTCGTCGGCCTGTACAGCAACACATGATGTCTCGTCCACTTGTTCGGCTGTCCCTGTCCACTTCATACATGCAGTCTAACAGTTGGTCCTGTATGGTGATGTCCCTTTGAATACGGGCTGAGCGTCATAGTGCCGCTGAAGCCGAGCATCGCCCTCACACATCGTCTCAAAAATACACCGGAGTATCCCCGGATTCAGACCGCCGACTCGTTGTGACCCCGCAGTGCTGTCTCACATTTCCCACACAGTTTAATACAAGTGATGATCCGACCGAGTACATACCTGTTTTCGTTTGCGTACCTCCGACATGCTTGTTAGCAACTTCTCACACGGCGCACACGGCACTTATTTTTTTCCACTTCGAGCGCTGGTCAAAAGGACATGTTCGTGAAAAAGTCGCCTCCTACTGCCTAATGGACTTCTGAAATAGCACTGACTCTGATTTTGTTAAATGATTTTTGACAGACGGCTACGCCAAAACTCGCTGACTGAATGAATGAGGAAATCAAATGGCGTGTGTGGCTGAAAGAGGGCGGAGACACATTGATCCATTGAGTAAAACCTGGTCCCGACCAGGTTAGGTTCATAGAGTCTGTTACTACGGTAACTGACCGAGAGCGTAAGTTATCTCTCTCTGTGAAACAGGTTAGAGTTGCCCCTCTTTCTCTGGTTTGAGTTATCTCCCTTTGTGAAACGGAAATCGCAGTTTCCCTCAGTTCAGGGTTAATAAACGCAGGGTTTTCACTAAACCTGCTTTGTGAAACGGACCCCAGGTCTAGACCAAACTCCTAATAACATTTACAGAGACCCAACAGTACCACCATGAGCAAGCACTTGGCACGGGGGCAAGGAAAAACTGCCTGTTAAAAGGCAGAAACCTTGGACAGACCCTTCGGCTCTAGGTGGGTGGTCATCTGCCTTGACCAGTTGGGGTGAGAGAGAGAGAGAGAGAGAGAGAGAGAGAGAGAGAAACTACATCAATACACTAATGAACATGATGATGATGAAGACAGCACCAATGATGGGGGACAGCGAGCAGCATCAACAGTAACTATATCAGCAATGTAGTTAAATTACAATTAAATTGTCGAAAACATGCATCCACTCAAAACAACATGTCTGTCACGGCCCCCAATGTGGCATGTCGCCACATGTCGTAAAGCCATTTCTAGCCCCACCAGACGAACTCAGTCTGAGAAGCAAGCTAGGGTCGATTAAAAATGAACTAAAAGCGCCAAACTTATTATTTTACAGTACTTTATGGGGAGATTTTTTTGAAATATATATATATTTAAAAAAAAATTATATATAATTTTTTTATTTTATTATTATTTTTTTATTATTATTATTTTTTTTTCTTGTGCGAGTAGGTGGGGCTCTGCCCCTAATGACCAGTCGCCACTGCATACATTCATATATAGTCATTATAGGTCCTACAAAACCTGCGGCGCTCAAGGGGTCTTTGCCTGCCATTAATGCAGCCGACCGTGTATGTCCTCGCCTTCAGCGCCATCTGCTGGCTATCAGCTGCAATAGCCAATTAAGTCCCGGTATTACCATATTTCTAATATTTTACAGTATGGCACATCTTATTGAGTGTCACCACTATAGGATAGGATAGGTTGTGCTGACTCTGGGGATGTATAACATTTGAACCTATATTGAGCATGACACAATATAAAGTTCTATTGATATCAGTAAACAGCAAATACAACAGTGATAACTCATTATTATGATTGCAATATTTTCTCATCGATAAACATCTGATCACTCCAACACATATTGTACAGAATGTATACTCTACACAAGAACCAGCTCTTGTAACGTTTTCCTGAGTTCCTGGCTCACCTATTACCTGGCTATACCTAGAACACCCAACCACCCAGAATACCCTAGCAACCACACAGAACACCCTGGTAACCACCCAGAATACCCTAGCAACCACACAGAACACCCTGGTAACCACCCAGAATACCCTAGCAATCACACAGAACACCCTGGCAAGCAAACACCCAGAATACCCTAGCAACCACACAGAACACCCTGGCAACCACCTAGAACACCCTAGCAACCACCCATTACACCCTAGCAACTACCTAGAACACCGTAGAAGCCACCTAGAACACCCTAGCAACCCCCCTGAACAACATATAACACCCTAACAGCCACCATAAAACTACAGCACAACATCACGTCACTCTACTGTACATTTCCTATACACCAGGTACTAAAAACTGTATTTTCAGCAGCTGCACCGGCTGCACACCCCAATTTCTTCTGAAATTGTACTTGTTCTAGATATTGGAGGCTGATTAAGGATTACACCTATGCCTCCCTCCCTCGTACCATGGACCCGCTGCAGTTCGCATATCGGCCAAGCAGAGCCATGGATGACGCTGTCTCCCAGGTACTGCACACCACACTTTCTCATCTTGACAGCCAGAAGGGGGGCTATGTGAGACTGCTGTTCATTGATTACAGTTCAGCTTTCGATACCATAGCCCCCACCAGACTGGCTGGCAAGCTAATTGAACTGGGACTGAGCACCCTGTGCGCCTGGATCCTGGACTTCCTGACTGCCAGGCCCCAGGTTGCCAGGGTGGGCAGACACAACTCCAACCCCCTCACCCTGATCACAGGATCCCCCCAGGCTTGCGTCCTTAGCCCCCTACTGTTCTCCCTTAACACACATGACTGTGTGGCCAGGTTCAGCTCCAACTCCATCATCAAGTTTGCAGATGACAAAGTGGTGGTGGGCCTGATCTCTGACAACGACGAGAAGGCCTGGAGGAAGTGGCTGACTCTGGTGCCAGGACAACAGCCTCCTCGTGAATGTCACCAAAACCAAGGAGCTGATTGTGGATTTTAGGAGAGCACAAGAACAGAGGACGTACACACCACTGTGGATTAATGGGACTACTGTGAAGAGGGTGAGCAGTTATAAACACCTGACATGGACAACACATACAGACACTCTGGTGAGAAAGGCAAGGCAGCGCCTTTACTACCTCAGGCAGCTGAAGAAATTCAGTCTCCCTGAGGATCTTTAGTCCTACTCTGGAGCTGCAGAGAGCATCCTGGCAGGAAGCATCACTGCCTGGTTTGGTAACAGCTCCACTCAGGATAGGAGGGCTCTGCAGAGAGTCATGCATTCGTCTGAACACACTTTTGGAGCTACACTCCCCTCCCTGCAGGACTGATACACCAGGAGGTGCAGAACCACAGCCTGGATCATGAAGGATTCTCACTACACCAACAATGGACTGTTTCAGCTGCTGCGGTCAAGCAAGCGCCTCCGCAGTCACGCAGCAAAAACACAGAGACTGAGACGGAGTGTCTTTCCCCAGGCAATCAGAACTATGAACACTGACTTCAACTGGGCCCCCACCATGTTATTATTATTACACCCGTGTGTATTGCTGAGGACCCAAGAAAGGGCAGTGTCGAGTGTGAAGTTGTTTGAATGGGCAGTTCTCCAAAAGATGCAAGCAGCAATACCGGAGACCAAGCCATCGGCCCGTTCCGAACAGGCACGTTTTGAACGGGCACTGCACTATAACTATACATTGAGGAGTCTCTGTCTGTCCTTCAACCATTCATCCGATCGACTTGTGTCAAGTGAGAGCTCTTGAGGGCTACAGGACATATTTATTAGTCGTGCGTTACTTCCACCACACTGTGTAGTGTATTGAGAGGGTACCCCTATAAACTGTTACACCGCCGAACGGCATGCTGGGTGGGCTCACTCTCGGTCGCTCGCTGCAGTGCATTCAAGAACAGATGAAGAAAGAGAGACCGTAGATGTGACATTCTAGCAACAATGCAACTACCTAGCAACCACCCAGAACACCATAGCAATCACTTAGGACACCCTACCACCCAGAATACCATATCAACCACCTACAACACCCTAGCAACCATTAAAAACACTTTTGCAACCACCCAAAACACCCTAACAACCACCTAGAAACCACCCAGAACACCACAGCAGCCACCCAGAACACACTAGCTAGCAACTAACTAGAACACCATATAAACCATTTAGAACACCCTAGCAACCACCAAGAACACCCTAACAACCACCCAGAACACCACAGCAAACCAACAAGAACACCTTAGCAACCATAGAAAACACCCAGCCAACCACCTAGAATACCCTAGCAACCACCCAGAACACCCTGGCAACCACCCATGACAACCTAGCAACCGCCCATTACACCATAGCAACCATCTAGAACACCAGGCTGTGTTACAGAATTAGGCATACAGTATGCCTATATTGCATGGATATCATACTTAGTTAAATCAAATAAAATAAAAAAGCTAAAATACATAATTATGTCTAAAATCCTTAAATAGTGTTGTTTACTCATACATTATGGCGATGGCTAAAATGTTTGTGACATTGCAGGTTACCATTGGTTCACTATTCTGACTTTGGGATTAAGCTTTTAATAGATGTAGTCAGACAGCCACATCCTCAAACAGAGATGCATTTGCCTTGGTCAACAAAAAACAAAACGACCATGGAGAACGTTCAGAGAGCAGTTTTTTGTAGTTTTGTGTATTTTGCTTTTTGATCTGATCTCTTCTCTTTTTCTTCTTATTACACATCAGTTCCACTCCTCTTCATCCCTGTGGTGGATAACTGCCATCGTTGTGTGGCCTCATTAATGACTATTGTTAGAAATCAGATACAGACAGTGGAATATATGACTACTCTACTCAGCCATATTGGCGTAGGGAGAAAGATTAGGTCTGAAATGCTGCTGCTTAGTGTTCGGTTTGAATCAAACTCTCAAAACATTGATCTTATCAGTCGAGTAATTTCGCTTGCTTGGGATCAAAAACCCAGAGAATAAGATAATTGCATCAGATGAAAAAATCTAGGCATCTCTTCCGTTACTTAACTTTATTTGATACATCTTCCTCTCTGTAATTGGATAACGATGTGAAGATGCTGGTCAGAACAGTGCTGCATTATGAAATACGACTGCAGTCCGTATGTGTCGAACACATACTGAACATCCAGAAATACACTTGGTTCTGGGATTGTGTGCCAACAAAGAGTGGTCTGACGTCTGAAAGTGTAAATGCATCAAATTTGTCTGGTGCAATTTAAGAATTAACTAAATAAAATAATTACATAAATAAATAAGGCATACGCCATGTTTTAACGTGAGTTCTAGGTTTGAAATAAAGATAGTCAACACTTTATTAAACTTTTTATTCTCAACCTTTAGAGCACAACACTCAACAGTACGACAGGCAAGTACACAACCAAACCATAACTTTTATTTTGAAAGCACTTCCAATACGATCATATCTGAACCAAGCCACGGCATAAAGGTCTGGGTGCAAAAGCGACTGCTTGCCCTATACTATTAAAAAAGAACACATAAGAGTTACATCTAATTACAAATAACATTCAGTAACTAGATTCAATTCAATCGCTTGTCGCTCAGTTTCATTCTTGCCACCACACCCTCTTTATCCAGGGGTTGCTGTTTAACAAGAACACCTCATATGAGACCCAGTAGTGTAAACCATCAAGTACAATGTTGTCATGAGATGCTACCTGGTGTGATGAGTCCTTGTAATTTGTGTCTAAAACCAAAGACAGGGTCATTGATTTAAGGAAGAGGCCTGTGCTGTCCTCATCCCTACAGCTCTACACCTCTCTCAGGTGCTGGCATTGAGCTGGTGGATAACTACACCTATCTGGGTATTGTTACTGATAACAAATTGAGCTTTGAACCCCATGTTGATTAAACCTACATATCCAAAAAGGTCTGACAGCATCTTTTTCTTCAGTAAAATGTCAACGTATCCACTGAAATGACGACTCTGTCTTAGAAGCCTCATTGAATGAGCTCTAACATGTGCTGTGGCTTGGTTCGGCAACACGGCTCTAGCCAACAACAAGAGACTTGGAAGGCTGTGTAAGGTGGCAAGTTAAGTATCTGGTAGGAGTCAGGCCCAGCTTATGGACCTCTAAGCAGGTTTTTCGAGAAAAGCTACCAGCATTGTTAACTGTCAGCGGCACCTCCCTCTTGTTCCAACTGCTACCCTCAGGTCGTCGTTTCAGGACGCCTGCTAGGAGGATCAATCACTATACTGTCTCCTTTGTCACTGTCCATTGGCAGTTGTTTTGCTGTTGTTGTTGTTGTTGTTGTTGTTGTTGTTGTTGTTGTTGTTGTTGTGCGGTCTGTCTGTATTTATGTTGTGAAAAATATTGTTTTCAATAGCACCCTACACCAATCTAATGCATCTTATTTCAAAAGAAGGCATAACAACTCCTAATGCTTTTTACAAGATGTACACTATTCCAAATATTTATTTTGGTGCTATATATAGTCCTCAACCGTTTTTTCTAGGTAACATGAGAGTAATGAAATGAAAGTAAAGATAACAACAACCAATATGTTTGAGTGCCTGGTCCATGAGCCACACTCACCGGGTAGATTTGTGAAATTCATTGCAGTTTAAACTCAGGTAATTATACAAAGCAACATTTAATAAATGGTTTTGCTTTAGAAGTTAGTGCTTTGACCTCCTTTATGGTGTTGTTGTGTAGTTTTCTTCATGAGGTTTGTGCTGATTTACAGAAGTCACAGAACATACCATGTGATGTTTTGCGTGGCTTGTTGAGTGCATTGATTTAGTCTGTAGTACAAAGGAATAGTCTCTGTTATAAGCCCATAAGCCCTGTATGTTACTGTTCCCCCAATCGCTCCATGGTACACAATTGTGTGGTACATAAGAGAAGATGCATTCCTATTGTGTAAAATAATGTTTTTGGGGAAAAATTAAAAATGATCCTACATTGAAATGTATGGTGCATTATACAGGGCAAAAACAAGTAGGCCTATACACACAAGTAGCACCATGAAATACAGAAATGCATTAAGGCATATTCCAAAGTATTCCAAAAATGTACAAAATCATCAAAAATAATTATTTCGGTTAAATCCCATCCCATTTCATCTAGTCATTTAAAACCCCACATGATCTATAAAGATGGTCACCATTCCTGTAAGATCGTAAATTCAAGTCAATAAAATATGTTACGCTATTTCAAAATATATAACATATATCATATTTAATCTAGACACAAACGGTTGCCAGCCTGTAATGCAATGAATGCTCAATAAAAGAATGATTTACTCAAATATGGGATAAAATTATGCATGATACAGTTACAAAAGACATTATTGTGTTTTATTAAATTAGGGCCTTTATTACATTTACTCACTGGTCTAAAATTACATTTTGGGCCATTACAGAGGAAGTACTTTAAATAGCAAGAAGCCAATATATTTTAGAAAACTGACTGTTTTGATTTCTCCTTATGTGTGTGTGTGTGTATATGTGTGTGTTTGTGTGTGTGTGTGTGTGTGTGTGGGGGGGGGCGTTATGATTGATTTCGTACATTTAAGGATTACAAATGAAGGGTTTTCATTTGTTAACTCCCCCCTTTCCCCTGTCCTGTTCCCCATCCTCCCCTCTGTCCTTAGATCCAACATGCCTCAAAGCGTTGTCTAGGTCTAAAAACAGTTCAACTAGTTCCCCTGTTTCACAGTATCAATGATGCTTGTGTCTGGCTAGCAAACTTTGCTACAGCTGAACTACAGTGCGAGCAAAAATAAATGAGTTTCAGTCTTATGACCAGATTCATAATTCTTTTCATTCATAATTTTTCTTTTTTTTCTAAGCAGACCAAAGGCACTTAATTAAAGGAAAGTGCCAATTGCCAAACAGTTTTGGTTGACTGGGCTTGTGAAGGAATTCAGAAATGAATTTCCTCCTTAAAACAACATGGCCCTTAATTAATATCCCAACACAATTGCTTCCTTTACACTTTGCTTTTCCCTTTCTTATTTTACATAATAAGAAACACATTTTTAACATTTTCTTATACTATGCCTAACACATTTATACTCCATCATGATGGTAAACCAGAGAACTAAATAATTACCATTTCAGCTTATCTTAATGGGAAAACCCCAAAAAAATAATGAAGGTTATAAAACCTTTAGGTTTTAACAGCTGTGAGAAACACATACTGCTATTCATTGTTCATATTTTATAAACAGGCTAATCAATTATTATTATTATTATTATTATTATTATTATAATAATACATTCAATTTATATAGCGCTTTTCATGGTGCGATGAGTGAGAACGGCTGCCTGAAGGTTTTGAGGGCCCGTTTGAATGATGGCAGGGTGTTCGCCTGTCACCTGTCAATCATTGTATATGATTGTCAAACCTATATTGAGCATATATGCACAATATAAGACTGTTCCATTGATATAGCAAACAAAAATACAGCAGTGATATAAACATTTTTATGCTTGCATTATTGTCTCATCGATAAATATCTGATCATTCCACTTCATATTTACAGATACTGTACAGAATGTAGGCCGACTCTACAGGTGATCACAATGAAAAAAATATCCTCCTGTTATCGACATTTTAAACAGCAGTTCATGGACAACAGGTGAAAGTAAAACAATAATAATAATAATAATAATAATAATAATAATAATAATTGTTAATTGTTTTATATGTTAGAGTTGCTAATAATAGTTTATTCCTTAACAGTTTACAGTTGCCACTTAGTGGGGGGCAAAATAATAACCAAAAAAATAATTGTTGCAGTAGAGTTCTACAAGTGTCTTACACTCTAAAAGGTAGAGGGATATCTATCTATCTATCTATCGATCGATCAATTGTATTGATAGATGGATAGATAGATAGATAGATAGATAGATAGGCAGACAGACAGACAGACAGACAGACAGACAGACAGATAGATAGATAGATAGATAGATAGATAGATAGATAGATAGATAGATAGATAGATAGATAGATAGATAGATAGACAGACAGACAGACAGACAGACAGACAGACAGACAGACAGACAGACAGACAGCCGGATAGATAGATAGATAGATAGATAGATAGATAGATAGATAGATAGATAGATAGATAGATAGATAGATAGATAGATAGATAGATAGATAGACAGACAGACAGACAGACAGGTAGATAGATAGATAGATAGATAGATAGATAGATAGATAGATAGATAGATAGATAGATAGATAGATAGATAGATAGATAGATAGATAGATAGATAGGGTCTTAAAGGGGCCCTCTGTTTAAGCTTTATGTAGGCCTATCTATAGAAAATATAAATATAAAAAATATTGAGCGCTCTGTTCATGCTATATGTTGTTCTGAGTGCTCTACTCTAGACAGTAGCCCTATGTTGTTGTTATTTATCCTTTTCTGAGGTTATTGCATGGTTAAATAAAAAATTGCCCCCCTCGCACATTTCGAACAGCTCCCTCCGTCATTTCATCCTGCATGGCGCCGCCACGGCAAATATATGAAACAGTCTCGGTCTTCATCTTGGTGATGAACTGAACAGCGTTCATAAGAGTGGATTTACAACCGAAGTGACTGGAGATAACATTGTGTATGTGTGTGTGTGTGTGTGTGTGTGTGTGTGTGTGTGTGTGTGTGTGTGTGTGTGTGTGTGTGTGTGTGCGTGTGCGTGTGTGTGTGTGTGTGTGTGCGTGCGTGCGTGCGCTATAATACGCAAACATACAAGGCCACACACACATTATGTTCACACGCCAAAGTACCAGGAGCAGAGCACCAGCTCCTTCAACGTCTTCCTCAGCTCCTGGCTCCGATACGCGTATATGAGGGGGTCGATCAGGGAGTTGCATATGATGAGGATGAGGAAGAGGTTGAAGTTCCTGAAGAAGCAGTTGCAGAAGGGCCGCGTGGGGCACGTCAGGATGAGGATGAGGTGCAGGAAGAACGGTCCCCAGCACAGCACGAACACGCCCAGCAGGATGGTGAGCGTGATGGCGCCCTTCATGCTGGTGGCCTGGCGCCGGCTCTTGTGGAAGGCCACGATGCGCCGCGAGTGCAGGTAGGCCAGGATGAACATGTGCAGGTACAGCGCCGCCGTGAACACCAGGGCGACGCAGAAGAAGGCCACCAGGCACACGATCACCGCGTTGTCCGTGTGGTACACGATGAACAGCGTGCTGGACGCCACGCTGGCCAGCCACACCAGCGCCATGATGGCGACGGCGCGCTGCGTGGTCATGATGCTGTGGTAGCGCAGCGCGTAGAAGATGGTGATGTAGCGGTCCGCCGCGATGGTGCACAGGAAGGACAGCGAGGACACCACGGAGCTGCAGATCATCACGTCGATCACGTTGTCCAGGTGCCGCAGCATGGCCGGGTGCACGTCCAGCAGGCCGTTGTCGTTGAGCAGCATGAACACGGTCTCCACCACGTTGCTGACGCTCACCAGCATGTCGGACACGGCCAGGCAGCAGATGAAGTAGTACATGGGCGAGTGCAGGTTGCGGTTCTTGCAGATGGCCAGCACCACCAGGATGTTCTCCACCAGGCTGATGAGGCCCAGCGTGAGGAACAGCTCCTGGGGGATGCGGATCTGCACGCAGGAGCCCGCTGCTGCTGCAGCCGCCGCCGCCGCGCCGCCGCCGCCGCCGGGCTCCGCGTCCGTGCCGTTGGCCGTCAGGTTGCGCTCCTCCGGGAACGGGAACGGGAGCGCCGCCGCCGCCGCCGCGCTCACCGCCTCCATGTGGTGCATGAGCAGGGTGCCGTGAGACCGGTTGCTGCCCATGTCTGTCCCCGACATAAAAGTTTTGGGGGTTTTCTTTTTGGTTTCTTTTTTGATTGTTTGTTTGTTTGTTTTCTATCCCGAGATAGATACTGGAAGTGGATAATGGAGAGAGGGGGGGGGGGAATATATCAGGCTACATGATCGTTTAAGACACGAGCCAATTTTGGGGTGATTTGATGGATGGATGTGAGCAGCAATTCACGCTTGAGACGCCAACGTTGATTAAAAAAATGAAACTCACTTGCGCCTCAATAATCCGCAGGGACATACACTGTGTGGGATGAGCTCATGGTGTCTCCTAGGTCGACGGAACCAGGGTCCACATCATGCGAAGTTGGATGATGATGATGATGATGACTCAAACTCAAACTTATCGCAGGTCAATCAAACCGTAAACCGGGTCAGTCAGCCCCCAAAAAATATTGCCAAAAATAAGTCCACTCCAGGGTGCTTTGACTAATTAAAAAACGTACGTCCCATCCAACCCTTATAGCTCATTTAGAGGGTCTTCTCTTCTTTTTTTTGGTGCCAAAAAAAAGATATAAAGTGGCATATAAAAAAGGATTGGCGTCCGCTTCCATGTACTTGCTCTAAACCGAGCCAAGTAGCAGTTTCTGCTTTAGTACTTCACACGTTATATGGCCCCTCCCAGGGCCGGCTCCTGCCTCTTCCTTGCCCTGGGGGACATCATGTTTTGGTTGATTATGACTCATAGGCCTACAACTTCAATGATACTGAGACATGTTCATCATTATCTATATCTATATCTATATCTATATCTATATATATATATATATATATATATATATCTATATATATATAGATATATATATATGGTGGCTGGTTGGCTGAAGGGCTGGTCCGAATAGATACATTTCAAGCCTCGAATAATGCTTTGGATAAAAAAAAGTCAACCCATAGTGCATATCTTTCCCTGCCTGAATCGAAGCCAGCACTGCTGCAAAACCGCATTTTTTTCAACTGATCGTTTTTTTCTTTTCATTTGTGTTATTTTAACGCAAAACAACAACATCACGTGGGATTGCTGTGAGGACGTCAGTGGCTTTTGGATCCACTATCCTATGGCCTCCTAATATGAGAGTAGGCCTACTTCCTATTAGCCTCCTAGTATGAGAGTAGGTCTACTTCCTATTAGCCTCCTAGTATGAGAGTAGATCTACTTCCTATTAGCCTCCTAGTATGAGAGTAGGCCTACTTCCTATTAGCCTCCTAGTATGAGAGTAGGCCTACTTCCTATTAGCCTCCTAGTATGAGAGTAGGCCTACTTCCTATTAGCCTCCTAGTATGAGAGTAGGCCTACTTCCTATTAGCCTCCTAGTATGAGAGTAGATCTACTTCCTATTAGCCTCCTAGTATGAGAGTAGGCCTACTTCCTATTAGCCTCCTAGTATGAGAGTAGGCCTACTTCCTATTAGCCTCCTAGTATGAGAGTAGGCCTACTTCCTATTAGCCTCCTAGTATGAGAGTAGGTCTACTTCCTATTAGCCTCCTAGTATGAGAGTAGATCTACTTCCTATTAGCCTCCTAGTATGAGAGTAGGCCTACTTCCTATTAGCCTCCTAGTATGAGAGTAGGTCTACTTCCTATTAGCCTCCTAGTAGGTCTACTTCCTATTATCTACTTCCTATTATCACAACACTAATAGGTGGTTTGAACATTGTGCAAAGTTTGTATGAAATTACACAGCAGGACTCACACTATTCACCTGAAGAGAAATCACACAGGCGCTATTGTGGATAATGAATCGCTATGAAAGGAAAAAACATTGCTACATGTTCCTATTCATGATTATTAAATTACCAACCCATTATTATTAGTAGATAGAGCTTTTTGGTATTTTTTGGCCTCGTTTAAACATCGAAATAGCTGCTAAATAGCCTAAGTTCATTACTAAAACCCTAAACCGCTTGCCACAACCTGTTATTTCTATGGCCGCAACGGATTGAACCTTTTACGGTAATTTCCTTGAAACGTTGTTCCTGGGACAAACATGGGTACTTTGGGTGAAAACGTGAAGGCTTAATTATAATGCCATTCAATTTGTACTTGTACTAAACAATTTTGGACACTATTTTGTGCATTCGTGAAACAAAAGTTGTAAACTTTTTAAATCAATTAAGTACTTGTAAAATTAATTTTGTTACTGGTAAAAAGATGGAGTTGTGCTGCAACACTGTTGGCAGTAATATTGCAGCGGAAACAGGGAAATCAGCCCAGTCTCCCCCTCTAGATGAATGTTATATCATACACTCTAAGAAATGCTGGGTTAAAAACAACCCAATCTTAACCCAGCTGCTGGTTTAATATAGGACCGACCAAGCGTTGAGTTAGGATAACCCAACCAAATGGGTTGAAAGTTTAACCCAACATGTTGGGTTACCCGGTAACCCAGACTGCTGGGTAATTTTAACAAAAGCTTTTGGTTATATTTATACCACAGATGAGTTACTTTGCTAACCCAGTATTTTGGTTGTATTGACTACATAATTGGGTTAACTAGTCAACAAGGTTGGGTTAAATTAATTTAATTCACAATTCAGTGATAATACTGAATACACTTTAATTTACCAAATATTAAATATATTCTTAATATTTCATACTATTTTTAAATCTGGCCTATGCACAGGTATGGAGTAATGAATAATGATCAGACCAAAAGATGGGGAAAACAGTTTTTTTTAATAACAAAAGTGCAATGATCATGTGCAAATCACAATAGTAACAACAGCAATATCAATAGCAACAATAACTCAACAATAACAAAATCTATAAGATGTCAGTTGGGCAGGATATACTGCGTTGCACACCCAAATCATTTTGAATAGTTTGTCGATGGCAAAGGACAAACCATAATCCTCTAGTGGGATGGCAACTTTGTCTTTCTCAGCGACGATGACGTATTGGGCAGTGGCGTTGGGCTGACCGATGCACACAAGGTGGGGCTGATGATATCCCACCAGTCGCTCAGGAGGATTCAGAAGGCTGGAAATACTGGTTCCAATCTGGGGGTGAGAGGGTGGGGGTGGGTTGAGAAGAAAGGAATTAGACAAATGACTAGTTGCCCACCCATTCGTATTCACATGATATACAGTCGTGGCCAAAAGTATTGGCACCTCTCCGAATTCAACACAAAATATCATAGTCTCGTCAATGTACGGGAGACACTGGCCATTACCAGCATTTGACTTTGATTCTCTCCCGTCATTCAGTCTGGGACACAGTCATTGGACTTTGATTACTGTAATGGGCTGAGGCTTGTCTGAAGTTTAAAATCATTGGAGTTCCCTTAACCAATCAATAACGTTTGGTTCAAACTCGGCGATCCCTGTTCGCTGATTGGGGCGTTCAGATTCCATTAATCGCAAGCAACGAGCGCTTTGCCTTCGTTACGGAGCACAATCAATTGAGCGGAAGTATGTAGCTGGTATCGCCAGGCTACGGTAATACATCCTCCTGCAAAATATCCACAAGACCTATCATAAATGTACACAAAGGAAACAAACCTACCGGCTTTATATCCAAGAGGTAGGCCAAAGCTGACTTTACACTGCATTTGCCGTAGCCTTTCCCTCTCCCTGATCAAGTTGGAGGCAGCAACTGGATGAGCTTTTGAAGTGCTTTATAGCAAGACGCTGTAACAACAACAAAACAATTTGGTTAGATCTTTAACTCAAGTCAGTTGTTTTGTAACACACCAGCTTGACAGAAAATCATCATAGGCCTACCGTCATTCTCAGGAACTGGTGGCAGGCCTGAAGGTTCACTCGCTGTGGATATTTTCAGAATATTTGGAACGATAATTGCTTCCCATTTTCATCAGCTTTACCAGGAAGCATCCTCCCAAATTCTGTATCAAACTATAGAACATTTTGATTAGAACTATAATAGGTTAAAAGTGTTTTATTCATTTCGATTTATTCATTTCAACTTTATTAAAATATTCTTACTCACCAAGTACGGCATGTCCACAAAGCGAGGATACTCGGCAACAATTTCCTCCACTGTTGGAGAACTTAATCCAGTCTTCGGTTGGCATACGTTTTTTCCATGCCTTCTTTGATGGTGCTGATGTTTTCCTGACATGCTCTCATTCTTTTTATAATGCTCATCCATTCACCTACAGTGTTTCCAAAGACAAGTTCATGAAGACTAGCACTACAATTAACGTTTGCTGCCATAGTAGTAGCCATTATATAATGTAATGTTACCTAGCCAGTTAAAAACAAAGCAACCACAGGATGCCTAATAGTCTGACTTTACCTGAGTAGTGCTATCCGTTGACAAAAAGGACTATAGCAAAAGTTCGCTAGCATGACTTTGTTAATAATCAACTGTGGTGGCTTCATTTTGCCCAAGCTTGTCATAACGTTCATAAAAGGTTATCTTTTGAATATTGCGCATAAGATTCTGATTGGTTGGAGGGTGTAGGTTAAAAAGTGTTAACGTACAACCTAAAAGACGTTGACGCTATGAAGACGCTATGGCCGCGTTGCTTAGCAACGCCTGCATACAGGAGATATTAAATAGTCCGCTCGACTTGTAAAAATAAAAAAAACTCACGATTTTAACTCTAAAACACATTCAAGTATTATTAATTGATTACATATTTCTTTCTTTCGTAAGTGACCATGGTATAAGCGGGATAATGCCCTTCGAGGTGTCCATTAGCATAAATTAATGGACGACGCGCGTCGGACGGTTGCTTCCGCGAAGTCCATTCCGACACCTCGTCGGGCATTATCCCTTACATGACCTACTGAAGGAATTAACTTACCTCATCCACATATCCACCGTTTGATTAAAAGTAGCTGCTTCTTAACCGTCCGCCTTCCTCTGTGTGCGCGCGTGGAGCAAGTGCCGTAGCAGGCGAATCTTGTAGAAGAATGTTCTAGAAGGTTCCAGGCCACTAACGGCTCATTTCTTTATCAGACCAGTGACTAAGTTAAAATAAACCAGCGCCTGGGTTGTTGCAACCCAGTTAATTTGACCCAACTAGTAACTCAGCAGCTGGGTAGAATTTAGGTACCCAGCATTAGTTAGAATAACTCAACAGAATGACCCAGCAGTGTCAACCCAGCAGTTGAGTTAAGAAAATAACCCAGCATTTCTTAGAGTGTAGCAGGATTTCCCCCACTAGATTAACATTTAGGAATTATTTCATTAGCTGGATTATCCGTCTTTAATTTAAACAGTTATAAGCTTGTATAGCAGTGACTTAATTTGTACTTCACTCATATTCAAATCTATCACTTAATGTAAAACACTACTGTGTGTGTGTGTGTGTGTGTGTGTGTGTGTGTGTGTGTGCGCGCGCGCGTGTGCGTGCGCGTGTGTGTGTGCGTGTGTGTATAGTAGAAATAGTAGATATATAGATATATTAATAGTAATAGTAATAGAGACATACTAGAAAGACGGATATGAGTAGACCACAGAAGTAAATAGTAAGTCGCTCTTATACAATCTTATAACTACTTAAAATTAAAATTAAAGACTTCGTTGGCGTGTTTGGCTAAGGTTACCGCTACTTCGCGCCTCATTTCCATCTTAGATATCCAGACGTGTTTGATTGACGGATGATCCAGCTAATGATATCACTCATCTAATGGGGGAGATTGAGCTGATTGGTCTAAACAGAAGAAGGTTGACCCATTTTACGAGTTGCGCACTCGTAGTTTAAGCGAGTTGTAAAGTTGAAGTGCAGACACTTGGTCACATGTAACTTTTCAAAGTTTTACCAGCAGAAAATATTTTTTTCTTTTACAAATTGTTTTACAAGGGCAAAACTTAATGGCATTTTTAAAAAAAAGCCCATAGAAACGCAGCTGTAGCCTCTGTGCGTGTGTGTGTGATTGTATCTTGTATGTGGTGTAATTATTGTGCGTGTGGCTGTGTGTGTTCGGCATTTTGAACCCTGTGAGTGCATTCTTCATTTAACCCTATTAAAAGAGTACACTCAGCATGTGATGGGCTAAATTGAATTTTTAATTGCATCAGGTTTTATCTGAAATCATTTCAGATGTTAGGTTTAGATGATGAAAAACAGAAAGAAGCCAGTCATTAGCAAAACCAGTGAGAACATTATTAAGGCTTTGCTACTGAAAAGGTACCGCATACCAGGTGAGGTTCAGGTCATCCATTAGGCCTATCCTCAAAACATAACCATAGCCACTTAACTGTTCAATGAGTGTTCACATGAGACTGTGGGTTGTGGTATAGCCATTATTATTATTGAAATGCGGCTGTAACCTCAGGCTGAGGTTACCTCAGCATTTAAATCAACAAAATAACTAAACCTCAGTGAGTTTTTTTTGGTGCCACCAAGTAGCATAGTGGTGCAGGAGCCAGCAGCCCAGTCCACAGACCTGCTGTCACCGCCTCAGCCTGAGGCCTTTCTGAGATGTTCACATGTAATCTCGGCGTTGATGCTGGCCTTTTCCTCTGGGTTACATGGAGACCCGTAATGTTGTGTTTGCCCGTGACCCCTGTGACCGATCTTTTATGGTGTTTATCATCAGCTGATCAACATCTCAGTTGTCACTGCGCTTGTAAACGACTGATGAGGAAGCCTGGCTTTCGAGAAGATGTGTCCTTTACAAGTCTATGTGTCGGCCTACGCATTTACAAAGCAGGCTGCCTAAGTCATGTTAACAGGAGGTGGAACAACAATGACAGATCACTCTGGATTGTGAACTGAAACAAAAGGCATAGACAAGAATTTATACATACAACTGAAAGCTCACGTGAACTACTCATGACCTGAAACATAGCTTCAGGTAAAAATAAAATAAAAAAGCCAGCCGAACAAAGAGCTTATTTGACCATCAAGTCATCCATAGCTCTGCATCGTCATGTGCTTTACTGTGTGGAGCACACTGTTCTGTTCGCTACGGATTCCTTGAAGTCTGTAATCAAAAGAGTTTGGTTGTCTAAGCAGTGCTACAAAACATGTCAAACATCTCAGGAAAATCTCAGTTGTCTGGATTGGTAACTTTATATAAAAAATTCCTTTTTATAGCATGATCATTTAAATAGTTTATATTATTATTATTATTAGTCAAGGCTGATGTTGCTAGGCAGAAGAAGTAGGAAGTAGAAGTAGGCCTACTGTATGGATATGAAACCTAGTTAAATTAAATACAATTTTAAAAAGTTAAAATATGTCTAAACACATAAAATGTATAGTTTCTACTCATACATTATGGCGATGGTGACCTAGTTAAATAAAATAAAATAAAAAAGCTAAAATACATAATTATGTCTAAAATCCTTAAATAGTGTTGTTTACTCATACATTATGGCGATGGCTAAAATGTTTGTGACATTGCAGGTTACCATTGGTTCATTACTCTGACTTTGGGATTAAGCTTTTAAGAATGTAGTCAGACAGCCACATCCTCAAACAGAGATGCATTCGCCTTGGTCAACAAAAAACAAAACCACCGTGGAGAACGTTGAGAGAGCAGTTTATTTTGCTTTTTGATACGTGTGATGATTAGAGGAAAACAAAGCAACACATAACGATGTTTATATTAGGTCTGTTCTATATAAAAGCTTGATCAATTTCCATTCATCAATCTCTAATCCCTTCTCTTTTTCCTTCCTATGACACATCAGTTCCACTCCTCTTCATCTCTGTCGGGGTGGTCTTCTCTCGGAGGCTCCTGGAATTGGATGTTGGCGAGCACGTCCCTCATGGCCACCATGAGACGGTTTACCTCTGGGTACAACTCCCTGCCCGCCTGGGCCACCTCCTGGTCCTCCTCCGGCCTCTGTCCACCCTACACACACACACACAAACAGAGACGGCCAGACATGCACCACACACACACACACACACACACACACACACACACACACACACACACACACACACACACACACACACACACACACACACACACACACACACACACACACACACACACACACACACACACACACACACACAAATTCATCCCAACTGCCACTGTTATTGTGTCATCATTTGATGACTATTGTTAGAAATCCAATACAGACAGAGGAATATATGACCAATTTGTCCGTATAACCGAATTCTCCTCAGCCATATTGGCGTGGGGAGAAACGTTTAGGGCTAAAACACTGTTGCTTAGTGTTCGGTTTGAATCAAACTCACAAAACATTGATCTCATCAGTCAAGTAATGTCGCTTGCTTGGGATCAAAAACCCAGAGAATAAGATAATTGTATCAGATAAAAAAATCTGGGCATGTCTTCCGTTACTTAACTTTATTTGATACATCTTCCTCTATGTAATTGGATAACGATGTGAAGACACTGGTTCAGACCAGTGCTGCATTATGAAATATGCCTGAGATAAAGATAGTCTACATTCTAACTATTTTGGGCCCTTTAAAGTATGCAATGGGCAGATGCAAAGTAAGCCTGTATCCCACATATCGTTGTGTATATGGATAAGTTGTGTTCACAAAGATTACTGGCATTTGGCTCTTGATAGATATTCGATACAAACAGTAATGCCAGAATGCACAACAAAAAGTAGGAACGACGGAACTAAATGATACATGTTGATGTTTTGTTTGGCTTGTGTTGTGTGTTTGTTTATTATTGTCGTTGCAAAGTAAGCCACACTATTATTATTCTGTCTTATTATCTATTTTTATAGTGTAAACATTGTATACTTTTTATAAAATATATTTTAGAATATTATTATTTAATATGGAAAGTGAATGGAGTGAACTCCATTGTCAAATTAGAGTTCGCAAAAACTAACTCTGTTGTCAAATTTGGCACATATGGAAACAGGAAGTAAGCAGGGGGGTATACTACGAAGCTCGCTGAACATATCCAGGCTTTCTTGGGAAAACCTCGATTGCTAAATACGAAACTCGCGATCAGAGTTAAACGGTTCCACGAAGCTCACTTAAATTAAATTTGTCAAGCCAGGTTTTCCGCTTTAGTTTCAATGCGCGTTCACATAAAATGGGCGTAACCCAACGATATTCACCTTGACGCAATGGATCCGACAGAGCGAACACGGGCTGTGTATGTCACTCAGGAGGAGAAAGTAGTGATTATGAACTCATACGAGGAGTTTAAAAAGCAAATGACGGCAAGGGGCAATACAGTTGCCCATAATAAGGCAAGGGAGGCGTGCTGGCAAAAAATAGCAGATTGTGTGAACGCGTGAAAAGATTCTGCATAGCCTAATTGTCTAAACATAACTATGCCAAATGCAGAATTGTTCGCCATTACTCCCAATAGAGTGCATATGTTTGCAAAATGCAAAAGCAACCTCCAACTTGCTATATTGTGTAATTTAGGGAATTCCTTTCAAATACATCCTATATGT
>JAOPHQ010002086.1:65000-73532 GCA_030340625.1 Merluccius polli
TTTAATCGCACTTATTTTTGCACTGCGGAACGTTTCTCACTGGATGAGTTTCAGGCGGACCGATTATACTGGAGCACCAACTAGCGTTCATGAGTTCAGACAACAAACCACAGTGAACATGAACGAAGTAGCTGATGAGACCGCGCCGGACGCGTATTTGTCCTCCTTTTTGAGACCCCCCGCCGGTCATAGGTCCGCCCCGCCGGTCATAGGTCCGTGGTGTGTTACGATCGCGCGCGCACACCCCCCCCCCCCCCCCCCCCCCCCCGCCGGTCGTAGGTCCGCGGTGTGTTACTATTGCGCGCACCCCCCCCCCCCCCGCCGGTCGTAGATCTGGGGTGTTGTTATCGTGCTTGGAGTGAATGGGCTTTATGCCGAGCGTCACGTGACCAAACCGGAAAACTGGTCTCCTGACTTCCGCTTGTCGTTAAAGCCGGTAGCAGCGGTAGGAACTGACGGCACAGCTATTGACTTTGCCTAGTTAGCCCTTTTTACTTTTGGCGTTTTATTTGAAAAACAGCGGTTAAAGCTAGCGAGTGAATCCGGGAGAGGGCTCCTCTCCTCGGACACATTACTCTGAAGCCCCGGTGACGGTCTGGAAGTGTGGATTAATAAATACAATTTAAAATAAACAGCGGTAAAAGCTAGCGTGTGTGTCCGGGAGAGGGCTACTCTCCTCGGACATATTACTCTGAAGCCCCGGTGACTGTCTGGAAGTGCGGATTAATAAATAAAATAATGTGAGCGCGATACAGCGGACCTGAACCGGATGTGATGAGACTTGTTTTGCAGAATGCGGAAGTATGTTGCGCATAACCCCCATTGTTTCACAGTAGACTGCGGACGCTGTAGACTCTGCTCTGCGAGCGGACGCTGTAGACTCTGCTCGTCTCTTACCAACGCAAACAGGTTTATGAGAACCCAGATCGTTTCACAGACGCGGGAGGGGACCTTTTGCGTCAGTATCAGACGTCTAGGGGCGTGACAAATCGTCGGTATATTACGAGTTGGGATGAGAACGTGTTGTGCATTAAGACACCACTGCCCAGACCAACGACCGACGGGGGGGGGAGCCGCTTACCTTCCTTGGTGGAAATCCGGTATAGACCCAGCTCCCAACCCAACTTTGACAATAGATTAACGGCGATAATTTTTTTATCGCGCGATAAGAGTCTCGCGTTATCGCAGCGCGTTATCGCAGCGCGTTAACGCCGATAACGGCCCACCACTAATATATATATACATATACATATATACATATACATACATACATACATACACATACATACATACATACATACATATATATATATATCACACACACACACATATACATGATGTGTATATTTTGTACGATGTACCTTTCTGGGCGTGTATACGATGTGACAGAGTCCAGGGGAGGCAGAGGGTCAAAGCCCATCCCAGGCTGAGTGGTCACATCCTGAAAGACAACGTGAAATATTATTTTTCCTCGCCTGAGTCACAAAAAAGATTGAACACCTATGCAAATTATATTTAAGGATTTTTAAAGCCTTTTAAGGCCTCCACGGGTGCCCTGTAGATAGGGCATTTAAGGGAGAACTCTCACCAGAGGCAGGAAGGAGGTGGCTTCTTTGATTTCAGACAGCAGCACATGGCGGTGGATGGCCCGTGGAGCACTCTGGTACCTTTGCTTTCTCCTAACGAAAACAAAAATAAAAAACACATATAGAGACCATGACCGTTACGGAGAGAATTGAATTAGACTTCCATTATTATTAAGATGGTTCATGTGATTAAAGTGCATGAATTGATTTTCCATGCAATGTCCTTGACAATTCAGTCAAGCAGAAGTATAGTCTGTCAATTGTGGATTCACAATTCAAGTTTCAAATGTCATTAAAGGGGCTGTAGACAACTTTTCAAATTTTCCCACCGCAGCGTTCCAAAGTGGTATTATTGTTGCACTGCTGTCGCAAAGACAAACCGGGTTCTATTTCCTCAAAGCCTAGCAACCACAAATGCCACAAGACGCGCATTTGTTTGGAAATCTCCGCATAACAAATGATAAACACTTTGGAACTAAGAAAGAAAGAAGGAGGAGAGGAGGTTAAGGGAAATTGGCATCAATGTATTGGGGAACAGGCAAAAACTATTGTTGATGTGCATTGCATAGTAATACCATAGTTTGAGTATTGCTTCGCACAAACAAGTATCGGCAGCTGGGGTTGGCGTTGGGGTGTAGGGGGGAGTAGAAGAAAACATTAGGAGGAAAACCATGAGTTTATTTATTTATTTAGTCTATAATGGAGACATGAAAGCAAATACAAATTCTTTAGTATGTGTTGAGAAAAGAGAACTGGGTTGGTAGCTTGACTGAATTGCCTGGCGAGTCGCAACCTGAGGTTTATTCAGGTAGTATACTCAATGCAAATATGTAGCATGCATAAGTAGTGTCATCAGGCTCTACTTCGGTTGTTCCACCGTCCGCCATTTTCACTACTGGGGATAGCTAATCGGGATAGCTACCGGGCCAAAGCGCTATTCCTCTTGGTTTGGTTGCACGCGCAATGCGTTTTCTTTGTGCCGTAAATGGACCCTTAATTATTCCCAGGAAATCGTACCCGGTGGGAGACAGAGCTGCATAGTGAAAGAGAGGCTTATAGGAAAGATAAGGGAACCAATGTAAACGCAGATGGTGTCATTATTCTGTAGCCATTACACTGTGCAATCAACATTTAATTCTTATTAATATGTTAAACCAAAAATGTGTCTACAGGACCTTTAATACTGGCATTGTGAAATTCACATTCGGAATCAAATAAATAATATTATAATATCATATGGGGCACTGCGCTACGTTCTTCTTTGCTTTAAAAGTGATTGGATTATGCAACCGGACAATGCCTCTAGGGTACACCATGTGTTCTCTGCATAGGTCAGTCTGCAACCAGCGTGTCAACATATCCATTGTATGGGAGATGTTATATGGGAGAGTGTTGGTCATGAGGCCCCACCATTTTCAACTGCAGATATTTATGATGCTGGGCCTGCAGTGACCTCCAGCCATTTAAGAATAACGTGACACAGCAAGCGGTTCACAAGGTGCACATGTGAGGTTTACATTGCGATCCACTTCACTCCCTGCGAGAGTTGGAGACCAAAATGGGCGACTGATTCACATGTTCTCGGTTTTTTTGGGGGGCAGGTGAGCATTTCTTCAAAGGTGTTTTAAATCATTTTCAAAAGACTGCCATGGTGACGGGGCAAGACCACTTGGCCATGTTTGCTTGTCAATACGCAAAAATTGCAAGAATTTTCAGTAGATTATTTAGCGAGTTTCCAAAACAGCCATTGCTAGTTTAATGTTAGCCCTTAATACAATTATTTTGTTTCAGACAATTCTGATACAAAACATCAATGGTGACCAATGAGGTGTTTGGTTGGACCCTGGGGGAAAGTACTTGTTCTGGCCGTCTTCCACCAGAGGGTCTTTGGCATCTACTCGGAGCAACACCTCCTTGACACATTCCTCCAGCCAGAGCAGGACACCCCCCCTCCCTCCACAGCAGATGGTTCCTTCCCACGTACAGATGAGTCAGCTCCGCCAGCGCTGGAGACTGCCTGTGTAGAGGGAGGGGAGGGCGAGGCGGATGGTCAAGGAAGGACCCAGTCAACAGATCTGAACACTATCCTTGCTATGCTATCATTCAACAGAATCAGGGTGCAAAATTCACTTTTTTTGTCCACCGGCCAAGCGGCTAGTGAATGTTAGAAATTTGACCAGCCACTCAATAGATTACCATTGTTTTTTTGGCTGGTAAGTGAAGCAAATCTACCAGCCACTTGCATATTTTATTAGCTTTTGGCTGGTGGTTGGTGCCAATTTTGTGCCCTGAACATAAAGGATATGATGCAATTCAACGATAACATGTGTGATGTTGGTTAGAAATGATTAAAAACAGTTTTACCCTATTTGACTTTTAGGGCCAAAGAAGGCATGTGATGAGACTGTGGCGTCTGGCTGCACGGTACACAAATCCAGCAAAGGCGTCAACACTGAAAGAAACCCCACACCGCAAGCAGAGAGCATAAGACACACATTCATACGTTTATACAAATACATCAAACAAAACATTCACACAAAAAAAGTATTGTTATGTGACAAATAAGCCTAAAATAGTTTGTAGGAGATCTTAACACACATCCAGGAAACATGATGAGGGCATGTTGGAGAAGGTGGTCAGCGTTCTTCCGGTATTTCTCCCTCTCCTCTGGCTTCGTGTCGTCTTCCTCGCTGAGGTGGAAGTGACACAGTGCCACAGAGAACGCAAAGTTGGGCAGCTGGGACAAGTTCTTGTGCTCCTGCGATACACACAGACACAAAGAGTTGTTTTTGTACAACAAGTTTTGTACCCGACAACCATTACTAATGAACACAAACATACATACATAGTCAAGTCAATCAATTCAATTCAAGTCAAAGACACCCCTGAACCTTAGCCCCTCAAAAAAAGAATTAAATGCAGAGCCGGGGACCCCGCCGTCCAGGGATGGTTAGGAGTGCAATGGGTGCCGTAATTGACACACACAATAGCATTACAACGAACATTTTAAGGCAAATTAAATTGTGAGAAATAGAAAACTCTTAGTGTCCATCGTGATCACATACATATAAATCAAACAAACTAACAGACAAACAAACATTCACATTTAGAATCATTTAGGCATTTAGCAGACGCTTTTGTCCAAAGTGACTTACAATACATCACCTTCGGTACAGCAAGGATGTCAATAGAACATGTTGCTAAGTGCACCATAATTACTAGGTTTAGCTATCCTTTCTGGTATGCAAAGGTTGTGTTTCAATGTGTGTCAAGCTGGCAACATGAAGGAGATCAAATTTCAGTAGGGGGGGGTGGGACACGTGTTTGTTGATGAGACGAGACATGGCAGAGTTAGTATCAAAGAAAATAAGTTGAATGGTTGTTGTGAGAAATAAGAATATGATGTGTCACTCAGTTGACTGGTGATCGCTATACTCTCTGTAGCACAGTGTAGCTGCACTACCACCACAAACTCTGAAGCGGGCTGCTGAGTCAAGTGCCACCTAGTGGAACATTTTTTTTACACCGACCTGACCCTAGTATGCAGCATGGTTAGTTACAGTAAGATGCTGTATAATGCCAAGTACAATTTAATTGCCAGGACATATGAACATACAATAAGTGCCTAAGAGGTTTATTTAGATGGCTATGAAACCATGTCAAACCAAGCCCATGTGCATGGAACATGTGAATGGGAAAACGCCATAAAACTCACCCTCCCAGTCCTGATACAAACGAAGTATGGAATGGTATTCCCTGGAGCGCAGTGCCAAGAAGTCAATGAGCAACAACATGCAGAATGGGTCCGATTCTGGATCCAGACTAGGTTTGGGAAAACAGAAGAGTAAAGAGAGCAAACTGAACTTCCTAACAGGCTAACAGGTTTGACCAATAAGCAGACACACAAGAACATGGATGCAAAAACCATTAAATATGATCTGACTACAACAAGCTATTACATCAATCTAGACCAGTGTTCCCCCAACCTTGGGGTATCTGGTATACATGTAGTGTCGCGGGAGACTTATAATAATAATACATTTTAATTTGATATCGCACATGTGAAGATACTCCAAGACACTTTACAAAGACATAAAATACAAACAAATATCAACTGGGTAAAACTTATTTGCGGTAGTGTCTTGCCCAGTGCCTTCTCATGTGTGATTTACACAGATCAGTTTGGAAAGGAGACAGCGGTCTACGTACAGAGAGCACCAGAACCGGGCTGCCACAAGCTGAGGAAGTCAATGTTTGATGTGTACAGCAAATCATGTACAGTGCGATCGCTACTTAGATAGATACGCTGCAAACCCTTAAACCTAAGGCAGACAGCCATGCCCCCTGTTAGGTCCACAAGGCTTGAGGAAGCATACACCACACCAGCAAGGCTTACATTTATGAACTCTAATGACATTACAGCCCTTTGACCGGGCACTTCTGGATTGCTGATCTTTATTAGGGCTGTTTTTGGTCATATTCCATGACAATTTGTATGGTACGTATGGTACTTGATGTACGACACACATTAGTTACGCTTCCTAACATAGCTCTATTCAGCAAGTAAAAATACTTGCTACAAAGCAGGGCCTTCTTAACATACTAGCCCATTCTTCCATATCCTTTTTTGATTGGGACTCTTATTGTGATACGTTTTTTATCCTCATTCACATGCCCTGTTGTATTCCAAATGGTGAGCGTTGACTGAGCATCGCTGTTTACCTCAGGATGAGCTTGCAGTACTCCAGCGCAGTCCGTGGCATCCCCGGTTCTCCAAGAACATCATGTGCTTATAAAGAGCCAAATAAAAAGCCCTGTAAACACACATAAAGCAACATTAAAAACATCTATCTCGAGGGAAACAATCAACAGAACCAGGAGGGCTGAATGAAGCAGACCTACCCTGTTCTCTCCGGCCTGAGGAAGTCAAGCCTGCAGGTTCCTGAGGTCAGACTGAACAACGGGTGGAAAGAACATTCAAAGCTGTACAAGGCTCTCTCTGCAAAGGAACCAACACACAGTGGAAAATAAGATTGGCATGTCCTACATCAGGCCTGGATCCTCTAGCTAACAGCTAAACAAAACTCTGTGCATGTGCATTATACTAGAGGGCACTTTTGTTGTCACTGTCAACAGCCACTGATTGCCGTTTTTACCGGCTCTCTCTACTGCTACAACTGGTGCCCTTTCAACATAAAAACCCCTGTGAAGATTGTATACAATGCCACATGGCCATGTTGTCCTTAACTGACTTGAAAGTCTATCAGATAAGCAGGGAACAAGATGTTAAGCACCAAAATTCTTGTAATGAGTTAAGTGGGACAGTGAGAAGCCAAGTCACATGTTTGGAAAGCATAGCTTTGAGCTTAATGTGATTAACATCGGCAAATGAAAGGGGTTGTACACAGTGCTACAGCATTGCTCCAACACACAAATAGTTCATATACCAGCATTTATGCAGTTCAATCACTCTTTTTGGTCTTTTTGTGGCCACTCCACCACTGTGTATTTTTAAAACAGCATTTTAAAAATGCAAATGTATTTTACATCGTACTGTGACATTGCTTTGAAATCAATCCTGATCTTCAAAGGGGGATTTCGAAAGACACCTGGGACAATATTTTAAACAAACCAATAAGCTCCCTGGCCATTTCAGGATCCTCGTGTATTTCGACCACACATCAGACAGCTGCAGCAGGGAGTCGATTGATAGGGGTTTGTGAGAAGCAGGGTCTGCAGCGAGAGAGAGCAAAGAGACAAACACATCTGCTTAGAATTTACAATGTTAAAGACTTATTTATTCAGTCATTTAGCAGACGCTTTCATCCAAAGTGACTTGAATTCAGATTTTCAGATAGGGGTTAGGCATCTTGCGCTAAGATGCCTACAGGTAAAGAAGTTGGGACATTGGGAATCGAGCCCAGAAGCTTTCCGCTGGTAGTCAAAACACTCTAGCTCTAGCTAATAGGTAATAAGGCCCTTAATAAGCATTAGTTAATAAGTAATAACGACCTTATAAGTCCATAGAATATGCTTATTAACATGTGTATTTATTGAGTTTAACTAACTTACCTATAATGTCATTGTTAAACCTTAACTGAGCTTTTTTTCTTGCTTTAATAAAGATACATACATACATACATACATACTTTATTATGCATTTATTAGCAGTTAACTATGCACTTATTAATAACTAATCTTTTTGTCTTGCTTTAAGGTTAATATAGACATTATTATGCATTTATTAGCAGTTAATTAGGCACTAATTAACAGTTAACTATGCTTTGTGCAGCTACCCGGATCTAAAGCGAGAACAATGCCTTATTAAGTTTAATAAATCCTATATTATGCACTAACATTAACAGTTAAATATGCTTTTTCACAGCTCCCCCATCTGGAATGAAAACAACATGTGGTCAAGCTTAATAAAATGGGAAAAGTAATTACATATAAATATAATATTTTCGCGGTGAATCACAAAAACACACCAAGACTTTTTGAAAAATATTTTATTTTAGTTTTCATCACTTTCATGTAAATGCAGCCACAAAGACAACATTGTATAAAAACAAATTAATATATATATATAAATAGTATATAATATATATAAATATATATATATATATATATATATATATATATAAAACATGGCCTTTGAAAAACCTTGAGGGTAAATTGTATAATGTAAAAGATATTCTGAAAACCAATATCATCCACCTTCAAAGACCGAAGGCAGTATGTATCAAAGGATTTAGCAAAGAGGCCTGTTGAGCCTATGAATTATACAAATGTATCCTCTTTGTGGCCGCATGTGGCTGTCCATTTACTGAAGAGAGATGAAAACTAAAAAAATATTTTAGTGTGTTATTGTGATTTTACCTTTATCAAGCTTGACCTCATGTAGTTTTTCATTGCCATATGGGGGGAAGCTGCGAAAAGCATAGTT